>WOGP01000297.1:263-26860 GCA_015342065.1 Leptinotarsa undecemlineata
TATATACATATATACACATATATATTTCTATATATATATATTTCAATTTCGCTGTACCTAAATATTTTTTGCACTGTTCTAGATAGCATACTGTTTTTTTTGTTTTGCTCTCTTTTTTTTTGTTATTTCTACGGTTGGATGGGAGAGCAATCTCTGCGATGATTTATCATACGCAGATATTGAATCCTGCCATTTGATTGGTTGTAATTGTATGGAACCATCAATAAAAGCCATTATTATTGTTATTATATGTTTCTCTCTATTCCTTCAATATGACTTTTGTAACAATTTTGACTATTCAATTTACACCAAGCTCTCAACTAAGAAATATTTATATAAGAACTAATTAATACAGTTTATTGTATGATTTTAACTGTAAAGGGTTTTACAAAAACCGCGACACATATTTCGCTATACAATAGCTTTCTCAAGCGTAAACAGTGCATATTACACAGTTCCATTCAATGTGAACTTAATTTTGAAATGATTGGCCATGTGTATTTGTGCAAGACTGTAGATATGAGCTTGGTTTCTTTGACGTACTATGAGGTGAATTGTACATATGCATGTGAGGGTAATGAGATGCCGTAGAGACATCTTTGTTGCACAGATAACTATAATATATATTTACTATATTGTTATTTACAGTTTTATTTGGCACATGAAGAAAGCGTTACTGGTCAAGATGATGGAATGCTTGTCAAATCTCGATGATTTCAGCATAGGTTGTACCCAAGAACTGTTTCCCTGCTCTGTCAATCATTTATTGGAAAGACTAAATCTTTCCGTAAAAAGGATATATCTATATCACTGCAGAAACGCATGTTATCAATATAGAGTTTTCTTTGATCCAGCTCTGCTACGACGCTTCACGAAGCTACAGGTGAGACAAACTTATACACTGTCCCATTGACTCAAATACATTCTTCGAAATTGAAGGGGTTGTATATTTAGGACTGATAAATTTTTGGGAAAGAAAGTTTTTAGATTTCTACTACTCCATCTTGATACAAAAAAAAGAATGAAGGAATCTTCCAAAGAAAGGAAGAAAGTAATCAATTTGAAAATAAGTAACATTCACATGAGTTCTGCTTTAAATGAATGGTAACAAATTGCACTTACATGGAACACTGTCATCCTCCCTGGTATACATCGATGTTTCGCCTCAAGACACTCGTCTAAGGCTTTTCAGTACCAAATTGGATAACATTGTAGAAAATACACACAATTCATTAATGAATTACGATTTTTTATGTCGCGTTTTTTTTGTATCAAGATGGAGTATTAGAAAGCCAAAAACTTTCTTTCTCAAAATATCAGTTTTTGTACGATACTGAAACAAAGTATATACTTATTGAAACAATGAATGGAATTGGAGGATACTTATCAAAATCAATATCAAACCTTACAATACACAATACAGGATGTTTCAAATTCGATCTTCACTATTGGGATCTCTGAAACTATGAGAGATACGAAGATGGTTACATTGGGGCAAAATTCCGCATTTACCTGACTAATAATATACTGCTGAAAAAGTTCTGAAATTTCGACAGTATCCGAAAAAAAAAACAGAAATTTCAGAAAATTGTTTTTATTTTTTTCTCGCTTTATTTTTCGAAGATTTCGAAAATAAATTGCACTTCCACATTGCCACTTTTTTTCTGCTACATAATGATGTTTTCAGATTTGCTATCCGACGTTTCGTCTTCCGGCCACCATCATCAACTTTATTTTTTCTCATTTGCGCTACTTTGGATTCTTTCTGTTCTGAATAGAACCAGATTTTACCTTTTCAATGATGTCATTTTATCGTTTCATGTTATCATTTTTTTTTTCGAAAAATTGAAGATATTGAAAAAAATCAATTCTTATCATAATAGCCTTCGACTTCAATGTTTCTAAATTTGACTTTCAATTTGTTACACTCAATGACATTTCGTTATTGTACAAGTTATTGAATTTTTGGCGAATAATGGCTTTCACAAATGAAGAAAAATTAGATATGATATCCATTATTTTATTTATAATATTTATTTTCACTTTATTGATTGTTTCGATATCAATGATTATATGTAAAATGGTTCTGAAAATAAAATTGAATTAAAATTGATACAAATTTATTAACAATACGATAGAAACAATGGTAGGACTTTGGAAATGTACTTAAACTTGTATCCCGAAAGACGATAACCACATCGAACTATGTTCAAGTTATTGGATCAAAATCTCACCCATTTTGGTTCATTTGAAGAGCCGAGGAAAAATGTGGAGACTGAATGAACAACGAGACTGAAGAAAATTTGATGAATGAGGTATGTATGAGGTAAGTTAGACATTGTGTCCTTTCAATAAAAATTATTAATTTGCAGATAAACATGAACCCGGGAAATCATTATTTGCTCAAAGTTCTATTTCCATTGAAAAGGGCACACAGTCTTATTTACCTCATACACACCTCATTTATCAAATTATGATTGTTGATTTTGTCTCCGTATTTCTTCATTGACTTTTCAAACGAACTAAACGCGGTGAGATTTTGATTCAATAACTTGAGCATAGTTCGGTGTAGCTGTCGCCTTTCGGAATACAAGTTTAAATACATTTCCATGTCCTAACATTGTTTCTATCGTATATTTGTAATAAATTTGTATCATATCTCTTTAATTTTCATTCGTGGAAGCAATTCTTCGCCAAAAATTCAATGACTTGTACAATTACGAAATGTCATTGAATGTAACGAAGTGGAAGTCAAATTTAGAAACATTGCATTATGCACGTTCGATATGACCATGTGGTTCGACCTTGGGATTTATCATTGCCTAATACTTGACCTGGATGTTTGACCTTGTATGATGTCACATCATATATCCTCGAGGTGTGGCCCTGTACTTGTGCTTTGACCTTGAGATATAAATGTAATCAATGCATAACCTTGAACCCCTCCCTCTTTACGAGGATGATTTTCTATATAAGCTTAGTGTATCATATATTCTCACTCAGTTTAGACTACCTAAAGTCAAAGTCTATTATGATAACAATTAATTTTTTTCGATATTTCCATTTTTTCTAAAAAGAATGATAACTTATGATACATCATTGGAAAGGTAAAATCTGATTCTATTAAAAACTGAAAGAATCCAATGTAGCACCCGTAAAAAAAAGTTGATGATGGTGGCCGGAAGACGAAACGTCGGATATCAAATCTTGAAACACCATTATGTAGCAGGGAAAAAGTGGCGATGTGAAAGTGCAATTTATTTTCGAATTTTTCAAAAAATAAAGCCAGGAAAAAAATAAAAGCCATTTTCCGAAATTTCTGTTTTTCCGGATATCTCCGGATATACTCGAAATTTCAGAACTTTCTCAACGGAATATTGTTAGCCAAATAAATGCGCAACTTTGCCCTAATTTAGCCATCTTCGTATCTCTCACAGTTTCCGAGATCCTAATGGTGAGGATCGAATTTGAAATACCCTGTGTTCATCTGTATCTTCCGCAAATAAAGTACCCTTATTTCAAAAATACAGCAGAATGTTATCTAGAAAATTTGTTGAGAATTGAAATTGGTGCTTAGATAATTCATCCATTTATTGTTTTTTTCATTTATTCATTTATATCCAAAGAAACCACACTGTTGATTAAATTTATATCATTCGATTGATTCAGAAAATTAAGAAACTTCCGAAAACAACACAATGTTATTGTTCGATAAATATTATGATAAATAGGTAAATTCATCAGAAGATGACCAAAACTCCTCATGATGATGCTAATTGGTTTAGCGAAATGCGCATCGAGCGACAGTATTTTCCTTTAGGTTTGGGACAAGTAATTTCAATAGAATTTTGCTTTATCATTTTTTGAGTATATTTTTATTTTTATTTTCAGGTACTATTAATTGACTGGAGGCAAGTATCTCCCAGACTGTTTGAGGTACTATTTGAAGCCAAATCTTTAAAAACAATGCTCGTACACATAGATCCTCAATCCGACTGCTTCCATAATTTCGTCAGCGAATTCGATAAACTGAGAGAGCAGGGTGTTGTTATAAAATCAGTAAGGTTTCGATTTAGGCGAAATAACCGAGAAGAGAGCTGATAACAAATCTACATGTAAAGTTTTCATATATTTTTAATATATTTCCTAAGTATAACTGTTGTTTTTTATTTAATTGTGCGGCATCAATTTCATGAGTTTAAGTAGGTTCTTTGTGTCTCTATTGAATTTTCGTTGGTCCATGTGTTTCAATGTCAGAGGGATTAATGAGATATTTATATATCAATTTTTTCTCAACCATATCCAAAGAAAGGTTTTGACTTTCTCTTTCTTCATCTTCATACAAAAAGTGTTGGAAACTTCCGAAGGAAGAAAGAAAGTGGGTAATTAATTTCAAAATAAACTCTCCAATACGATGTGTATATCATGCAGAGGTTACTTTCAGACACAAACTGGAAGAAGTCCCCTCAAAATCTATATTTTTTGTATAAAAATGGAGAATGGGGAGCGAAAAACCTTCTTTCTCAAAAATTGTTATTGATTTGTTAGTTTCGAATATGTTCGCCATTTCATAACTTTTGGTTTCATATTCCCTAAAGAAATGAATTCAGAAACGGATGCGTGATCGAAAATTTCAAAGAACACGTCAATTTTTATTTCTTAAGGGACTAATTCTGATATGAAAATCATACCCGAAACTTCACCCCCCTGCGGTCAACAACTACCACCCCTATTTTATTCAATGGCATGGGGTGATCGAGTGATACAGTATCTGAAAAGTATTTTGTCTCTCTATTACTTTTGTAATATTTTTCGAAATTAGTTCATTTATTACTGAGAATTTAAATGTTGAACATATTCAAGAAAAAACAGAAAATTCGCTGTCGCTCATTTTATTGAGAAAATCAACAAAAGTAATATGAATGGCAACACAATCAACGGATAAAGTATTCAAAATGACCTCCATCTAGTTCCATACTATAATACAGTCCACTTTCGAAAGCGTTCCTTTCATTATTGAAGATGTCCGGAGTCAGAAATCGGCATTCCCGAAAAATTATCTGTCTCATGTCTTCTAGATTTGTACAATTTATTTAATTAGTAGTTAACGTTTCGAAATGGACGACACTGTTAGTTTCTTCTACACTGGTAGTTTTTAATAAATTGATAGATGTAGCCGTTACTACGTGGTAGGAGATCATAATGATCTGGTAGTTTTTGTTGAATCTAGTTGTCGCAGAACAAAAAATAGATAGTTAGCCACTGTCACTTCTTCACGAATTATTATTCAGTCATCCTTGTCCACTGTGTTCCAACATGGTTTATTATACTGAAGAAAGAATAGAAATTAATGCAACCTATTATCGAAATAATGAATGGGCTAAAGCTGCTGCAAGAATTTATAATACGAATCATCCAGATCACAACGTGAGCGATCAATACGTTGAACAGTTAATGGATAAGTTTCAAACTTAAGGTTTTGTTCACAACAGGATCCCGTCCTGTCAGACGGGATCCTGTTGACGGAGTTGAAGTTACAGTTTTAGGACATGTTCAAATGGATAATCGACAATCTATCTAAGAAGTATCTAGAGCGTCCGGTGTATCAGCTTCTAGTGTTTTTCGATTTTTTAAAGCCTACAAGTTCCATCCTTTCAAAATAAGGCTAGTTCAGGAATTGAACGAAGATGATCCTGATCGTCAACTTCAGTTTTGTGAGGTATTCAGCGAGAAATTGAGCAATAACCCAAACCTATTTTACAATACAGACGAAAGTTCTTTCATGTTGAATGGTGAAGTGAATATACAAAATTGTCGTTACTTGCATGTCTGCTCCGGTATTCTCGGTAATAATATTTTTGGACTATTCTTTATTGAAGGTTTTCTCAATAGAGACACTTATTCAAATCTATCACAAAACTGTGTAGATCCTATTATTACACATATTTTAGAATATGATGACAATTTAGTAGAAAATGAAATAACATTCCAGCAGGATGGTGAACTCCAACATTTTGATGTTCGGGTAAGACAGTTCTTGGACGAACGTTTTCCAATGTGTTGGTTCGGCGAAAGGGGTCCAGTGGAGTGGCCAGCTGATCACCTGATCTCACACCGATGGACTTTTTTCTGTGGAGACACCTGAAGTAAAAAGTGTACTCTGCTGAGCCTACAAATCTGGAATACCTGCGACAGAGAATTGTCAATTGCCGATTCCGGACATCTTGAATAATATACGGAACCCTCTCGAGAGTAGAGTATGATATTGTATGGAACTAGATGAAGGTCATTTTGAACACTTCATCCGTTTATTGTGTTGCCATTGATATTACTTTTGTTCATTTCCTCAATACAGTGATCAACAGTGAATTTTCTTCTTTTTATTAAATAAAATATTCAACATTTAATTTCTCAATAACGAATGAACAAATTTCGAAAGAAAAATACATGAGTAATCGAGGGACAAAATATCTTTCAAATGATGTATCACTTCATCCCCATGCCATTGACAAAAGTAGAGGGGGTAGTTGCTGACCGCAACTGTGAAGTTTCAGGTATGATTTACATATCAGGATTAATAAATTGATGGATGTAGCTGTTACTACGTCATAATAAATCATAATAAAGAGAAGAGAATTGAAACATTCTATGTTTTTACCATTTTTATTTGTAACTAAGTTACTGCAGTTTCGTCCTATGAAAACATTTTCAAACTTATAAATTAAACTAACAATTGTTCATTACATTAGCCTTCATATACAACTTGTAGGTAATAATAGAGATACTTGGCTTGATTGAGTACCTGAATTTACAGTTTACATTGCGGATGTGCCAATTTAAAAACCGGTGAGTTGACTTAATCGATTTGATCATTTAACAGGTTGCACTCGCAATGTTCAAAATTTCCGTATCGGTTAGATTCGGAAACTTGTGGTTGCATGCCAAGGAATGGTTTGAAGAACACTAAAAAATTCTGACCTGGGTAAAAAACATATTCATTTTTAGCACAGATATGTAGACGATATTCTCGCCTGTTTCAGAGGTACGACACGACAGCTGAACCAATTTATGACATTCATGAATAATCTCAATAGTAACATTCAGTTCACACTCGAAGCAGAGATAGAGAAACAGATACATTTCTGACCATTACACACAATCAGAATAAATTTGACTTCAATGTTTCCAGAAATCCTAGCTATACCGACATTATCATCCCAAGCGATTCTTTCCATCCAGACAGTCATAAATTAGTAGCCTACAATTCATTGACTTTGCCTGCTAACAATCTAGCTAGGGAAATTGATATAATTACACAGATAGCTTATAATAATGGTTTCAACGCAGATACTATCCATAAGTTAGTAAAAAAGCCATATATTCATTTATAGATTAATATACCCTCAGGTGAAACAAGCAGAAATCAAGAAATGGGTAAAATATGGGGTATTTTAGAAAAAGAACATAGATAATTGCGAGTTTCCTCAGAAAAAACAATGTGAAAGTGGCATTCAGACCACATGATAGGTTATCTGATTTCCTTTTCAATGCCAAAGATAAGGTGGGCAAGTTGGAGAAATCTGAAGTTTATAAGCTTTAGTGTTCGGAGTGTAATAGTGTTTATGTGAGACAATGTGGTCGAAATTTCCAAAAACGGTATGCTGAACAAGAAAGGTCCTTCAGACTGGGAAAAAATGAGTCGACATTTTCAAACCATTCCTTGGCTTGCAAGGAAATTTTGCACTATGCAAGGAGGGGTTGAATGATTAAATCAATTTAGTTTACTCACCAGTTTTCAAATTGGCACATCCGCATTGTAAACTGTAAATTCAGGTACTCAATCAAGACAAGTACCTCTGTTAGTACCTACAGGGGTGGTATATAAGGCTAATGTAATGAACCAGTGTTAGTTTAATGTATAAGTTTGAAAATGTCCTTATAGGACAAAACTGCAGTAACGTTAGTTACAAATGAAAGTGGTGAAAAACATAGAAAGTTTCAATTCTCTTTTCTTCAATATCAGAATTAGTTCCCCTAGAAATTAAAATTGACGTGTTTTTGAAAATTTTCGATTACACGACCGTTTCAGACTTACAGGGAAGTTTTCGTTGGAACGCCCTGTATAATGTTCATTACAAAAGGATCGCATAAAAATTCATATTCATACAATTTCATGGAATGTGTACATATTAGGAAACGTGTATTGTCATCTGCAAATTCACAGTAGGTAAAATATTGTAAAATAGCATAGTAGTATATCTATGGGGCTTCTATACCACCGGTCTGGAAACGTATGGCGAACATATGATTGATATGGCTGACCTGAAACCCCATACGATTTTACGTGACCGGCCGGCTCCGACTAATAAAAAATATTCCATCATACGGAATGAAACCGCGGTCGGCCTCTATCAGAGGCCGACCGCCGTCGAACAGGTTAGCTTCCCAAATTTCTGCTACCGCAGTTGTCGCTTGATTGGTCAAATCACCAACACTGACATAAAAACTTGGCAAGTTGACTTGGGTGTCACACCAATCGGTGGTTCCACTTATGTTTACGCAGCTATTTATATCAAGTACTTTCTTGGTTTTTCTCATTTTGTCTTCAATCGAGGACCGCCTGCCCGGTACTGACGATGCCCAATAGGCTGAAACAGTACTTGATCAAATCATTTTCGTTGAGAGTATTTCAATTTCAATCTTTGATTTGACGTGCTCCGTGAATTTCAGTTTATGATCAATTATTAGATCTAGATTTCCGGCTGAATTTATGAAAATAATATCCTCATTAGACAACTTGATGGCAGAATTGGCTAGTGTCACCCTATTGTAGCATACCTGTTGACTTCTGTCAAGGCTTGGTACTTCACGGATGAGAACGAGGTATAATGTATCAGATGGAAAGTACACACATACCTGTCATACCAGTATACAAGCCACCGGTTCGTTTCTCACACTCTCTCAGTGGTACGGGAGCATGTACCGGAGTATGATGGAAAGGTGAGCCGAAACGTTGAGACGTGGAAAAAATATAAGCTCGTCTGGAAACGAGCGGGTTTTTTCA
Organism: Leptinotarsa undecemlineata; assembly: GCA_015342065.1. Lineage (NCBI taxonomy): Eukaryota > Metazoa > Arthropoda > Insecta > Coleoptera > Chrysomelidae > Leptinotarsa > Leptinotarsa undecemlineata. The sequence continues at coordinate 9,328 of WOGP01000297.1, forward strand.
AACAAGAGATACTTTTTGTGGCTAGCTGGATGTCGTTAGTTGAACTACTGAATCACATGCAAAACATAAATTTTAAACGTGTATTTGAATATATTGTAGATAAAACCTACATATAATAGCTGATTATTTGAAGGTGATTGACAATGTTTCATGATAAATTTCACTAGTTCGGACCTCCATTGTTTGATATATAAAATGCAGCAAATCAGGAATAGCAGACCATGTTTGGACCTATCAACACAACATCGAGTGGTCCCAAGCTGAGATCATACTCAGAGGGGAACATTGGTTTAGGAAAAAATTCAAGGAAGCCGCATACATGTTGTCCAACAACGTATTCAGTCAAGCTAGCGTAGAGATACACAACGTATGGAAACACATCATCAAGCGAAAAATGGCCAACTCCCGCCAAACGGTCATCTCCCACTAAACCAGTGAAGCGGAAAATAGAAAGCGGAGATAGTGAAAGTGAAGTGAAAGTACTCGAACGACCCATAAATAGTCATTTCTTGGAGGAATCAGTCCAGTCATCACCTGAAGACGATTGTAGATACCAACAATCGAAACGTCCTGAACTAACGTGGCTTGGAATCTCTCAACTTTGTATTTTTATTTTCATTTTTCATTTCTTTATTTTTATTTAATCTTTTGTTCAATTGTTCTATTTTTTACTTGTATTGTATTTCACTATTATTTCATTTCAGATTTTTTGCTTAATATAATTTTTATTTTCAACTATTCATATTCAATTCTTCTCTTTTAGGTGTCTCATGGATTTCAAATCATTTTATATAATAGACAATGGAAGTCCGAACTAGTGAAATTTATATGATAGCTGACATATAGTAATCAAATTCGGAACATGTGCAAGTGGAAGAGCAATTGATAACAATTTATCGTTATAAAAATTGAACTTAGCCTTTTGTTTTCAACTTATCCATATTCGTGTCCATACTTTGCATTAACTATTGAACCTTATCAGTTGTTAACAATAAATACATTCATTATTATTATGAATACAAATTACATATCAAAATAAAAGGTGGAGCAGTTTTGAGACACACGAATACCTGAAATATATCTTTGAAGATATCTATGTAAATTCAACTATTATTAGTAAAAATACTACAAACAAACAAAAGAAGCCGCAAAACAATTACAGAGTGTCAATTTGAAAACTTCCCACGCTTAAAATCTTCCTTTCAGTGAACAATACGAGGAATCGAAGAAACAGATAAATTTTATTGTCAAGGGGGACACTTACAAGGACTATTCGTAGCCCCCGTGGTTCAAACTTCTAGGAGGGATGGATATTAACCCTTGGGATTTTTAATGGGAAGTGAGGTCAAGTGGTCCATAATTTTGATTGGCGTTCAATTCTGCTTTCAATGATCTGACTTATTATTTTCTGATGGGCATTTTCCGAAAAATAACTTTGTGAACTAACAGAAGTACTCGTATTTACTAGTACGCCTATACTGAGATGCATGGTTTGACCAGAACTGATAACGATATTAGGTGGTAGCGTTCCAACTCTTTATTGGGGGTAACATTAGCCATTAGCCCCAATTAATTTACATCAAAAAGTAGTCTAATGGTAAAACGTAGATGGTAGTTAAGTTGTGTTTAGTGAGTGCTGAATTTTCATGATGCTAATTCATCGAGAAGTTAAAAAGTGAGCACGAAGGGCGGCATATGTTTTTAACGAAAGACATCCAAATTGTTGTGTAAGTCACCGGTGTGAGCTTAATTTGATAAATAAGTTTTACAAAACTAGTTCAGTGATAAATAAAAAAGAAATAAACCCACAGTACTGAATGAAGCAGCTCAAATTGAAGTTTAGGAAACATTTGCTGCAAAGCCCACGAACTCCTTATGATCAGTATCAGAACAGATTAGTAAGACTGTAAGAAAAGAATTGAAAATGCATAAATTTCATCCTTATAAAATGCAGATTCTCCAAATTTTACGATACGAAAAATTAAATCGAAATCTTATTGGGATTGAGATGTGAATGATATAGTCGACTTAGTGAAAATGCAAGAGGAACATGAAAAATATAAAGCAAGTATCTGTACCATTCGACGTGAAAACTGACAGTGAAGAACAATTTGAAGTTCTTGATAAAAGTGGTGTGAAAGATATACCTATAATTTAATTTGATGCTACTGGCGGTATCGAACATAAGGCGAAAAGTGTTTTTTGTATTGCGCTATAGCACCCATTTCTACTGGTCGTATATTTTCCGTATTTGAAATGGTTTCAAATTTATATTTCTCGAAGACAATTTTTAGTATATTCAATGATTTTCGATTTTTTGGTGGAGAACAAAATAAGTGGCCCACTTTCAGGTCTGTGGAAACTGATTTTAGTTTTGCCAATAAACATGCCATCTGCAAGGCTTGTAACAGAATGGATTTATTAGAATACTTGCGAATTACATACAGTACAGTAACCAAAGTACTGCTGGAACTTCCGAATGACCTCATTACTATACAATTATGTTGCTCACATCTCGTGAAAAATTTCAGTGAAGACATTATTGAATGTTTCTCAGATCAGATTGCACGTCATTTTTACACAGACCTAATTATGGCTTCGGTGATTAAAATGAACGTTTTTTTGTAATATAGACGATTGGTTCAAAAGTATTACTATTTTATTATTGAGCCCTATGATTAACAGAGTTGTAAGAGCTCATTTGGAGATATTACTCAAATTGAAAAGCAATATACCAATCGATTACACTATAAATACTGTCGAGTGTAGTAATAATTTTGACGAACGTAAAATGAAGGGAAGGCTTGTGGGTTTACATAAATCTAGTCTTTTTATACCCATTTCAAGAATTTATTCGAACAAATTAATAGAATTCATAACTTTTTCGCGTAAATATAGTAGCAAAACATTTTTTGATATTATTTTATTGAAATACATGCCGTTTTGTCCATTTCGGATGGGGATTATTTTGAGGCAAAGGAGAGCTGAGTAACACGTGAATTCGTACATTGAAAATGATTTTGGTCACTTGAAAAAAATATTCTGGAAGGTAATAGAAATATCAAGAAAAGTACGAAAAATGTTGATCCTTTCGATGAACATTTATCACAGGAAATGTGGAATAGAGAAATGAAGAAGGCAGCGAGTACCCATTTTTTTGGGAATTATTTGAAAAAAATCAGTTCAGTGGAAATATCTTTACAAAAAAAAGCTGAAATAATATGTTTTAAGAAATCGAAAATAATAAATCATTTATTAGCGGATGAAATATCAGCAGAAAAATATTTATATTGCTGTCACGGGCATCCTAATACAATAACCAAATTGGTAGCTTGTGTCATTTGTAATCGTTGGATACACATGACGTGTGATCCTTCTTTCAGCGAAAAAACCTATAGCGGTACTTTAAGAGCATTTTAAGAAGATACCATAACCATACCAGCGGGCGACAAATGGTCACCATACTGCATACATCAAATCTACGTGCGTTTAAATCCCTTTTTTCACACAGAGGCGATACCATATTTTCTATGGTAGTGCCGAGGCCATATCGTATCGATTTGTTCTTTGGAAATTGCGCTATCGCTGCAATTTTTGTCCGCTACAATTTCCCTACACAATACAAGTTTATGCATGTTTTCACACGTTGAGCAATAATTCGAAGATTTTTTTTTCAGTACCAGTGTTGTGATGTGGAATCAAACATTGAAATTTTGTTTCGATCCTCTAACTCTAACAGGATTAAGCAAACAAAGGCCCTGCCTTTGGGATAAAACCCAGGACGATTATAAAGACAGAATGAAAAAAATAATGCAAGGGCTGAAATTTATAATTGATAGAATTTAAAAAATTCTCAAACGAGGAAAAAATAAAGGTAGATAAGTACCTTCCTAATCAAATATGTTTATTGACTCTGAAAATATAGAGTAATGCTTAATAAAATCTATTCCGTCAAAAAAAAAGTGAATAAATAAAGAGCTAATTTTATAACGATTACAATATTATTATTCATAACAAAATATCTTTGTGTCTATTTGAATATACTTTCTATTCAGTACGAGAAACGAAATGAAAACATTTTTCGATGTTTTTTGTTTCGTAATTCTATATATAAATATTTATTTGTCTATGTAACAATCTGATAACACACAAACACGAAACCAAACAATAAAATATATTGATAATGTAAATTAGTACAGTGATATTCTTTTAAATTCAAATAACCTGAACGAGTAACCTTGAAAACTCCTATCATTCTGACAGGTGATCAAATTTTTGTATATGGGTTTATTTTTCATACACACGATCCAACCCGAACGACTAACCTTAAAGACTCCTGTCAATCTGACAGATTATATATTTAATTTCATATGTATTTATTTTTACACACTCAAATCTAAACCGAACGACTAACATCGACGACTCCTGTCAATGTGACAGGTTATATATATTTTTTCCATATGTGTTTATTTTTTACACACACGATCCAACCCGAACGACTAACCTTGAAGACTCCTATCAATCTGACAGGTTATATATTTCATTTCATATGGCTATTTATTTACACACACGATCTAAACAGAACCACTAACTTCGAAGACTACTGTCAATCTGACAGGTTAAACATTTCTTTTCATATGGGTTTATTTTTTATACACACAATCTAAACCGAACGACTAATCTTGAAGACTCCTGTTGATCTGACAGGTTATATATTTCATTTCATATGAGTTTATTTTTCACACACACAATCTAAACCGAAAGACTAATCTAGAAGACTACTGTCAATCTGACAGCTTATATATTTCTTTTCGTATGTGTTTATTTTTCAGACAAACAATCTAAACCGAACGACTAACCTTTAAGAATAGTGTTCGTTTCCTTTAAGCGTTCTTCGATTCGGTTATACTGTTCAATTCGGCATTATTATTCGTAAGCTATAAAATGCGAACGAACTACCGTTCGTTCGCATTTTAAAGCTTATGAAACTTATGCTTATGAATAAGAGAAGAAAAGTAATGCGATACTCTCGTGTCCTATCCCAATTCGAATCATTATTTGAACCAATTCGATATAAATAAGATCATTCCCATTTAGTTTGTTCATTGTAACGAGACATCTTGTTAATCAATCTTAGTAGGATATTGTGTGGTGTTGTGGTATTGTTTAGTGATATTGTGTGGTGTTGTGATTGTTTGTTTTTTTTATTATATTGTTTTTTTACACATAAAATAACCTGAACGATCATCTAAAGAAATACTTTTTCTCTGAAAAATAATGTTTTTTTATTATATTGTTCTTCTTACACACAAAATAACCTGAACGACTAACCTAAACAGATACTTTCTCTCTGAAAAATAATCAAAAAGTTTTTTATTATATTGTTCTTTCTGTGTTGTGATTGTTTGGTTTTTTATTATATTGTTCTTTATACACGCAATATAACCTGAACGACTTACCTAAAGAAATACGTTCACTCTGAAAAATAATCAATTTTTTATTATATTGTTCTTTTTACACACAAAATAACCCGAACGACTAAGCACAACAAATACTTTGTCTCTGAAAAATAATCAGTTTTTCAGTATATTATTCTTTATACACACAAAATAACTTCACACCCGTAATTTTGATGGGGCAAAACATGTCTAACACAGCACTTATTGTCTCTAGCCAATAATATTACATTCTACTACTCTATTCTTTGCAGTAGGTATTACAGTCTAGCCAATTTCGACAAAATCTGTATTTTATTGATGGAAACTTCTTTACCTGACTACAACATGTTATTTATGATTTTAATGTTTTTTGTATAAGCCTCTACTATAGTGAACTTTAACTTTTTTAGATGATTCTATTATGGAAAAAGTTCCTGTTGATGTTACGTTTTCTTATAATCACAATGATAAGGATCTAACGTACAGTATAAGTGATAACTCAACTGACTCTGAAGAAAGTGAAAAGAGGAGCAATCAATTAAATGCTTATTTACAGCCATTTATTGAGGCATCGACTTCAACTTCATCTTTGGGTAAAATCAAAAAACATCATATTGCTGAATATTCACAGCCTTTTAGTGAGACTATTCAGATCAGAATATATTCTGAATGTTGAAGAAAATGTTGAAATAACAACGTCCTTGAAGAATATTCAGAGACAGTCTTTGATACAGCTCCAATTCCCACAGAAAAAAAAACTTTGTACCGACTAAACATTTTTAAACTACTGATACTGTCAAAAAACAAGTGGAAGGGGCACAAAAAAACTGTCGCGTTTACGGTAGAAAGACTTATAGTAGACTACCTGAATATCTGGAAATGAAGCACATAACGAAAAGGAGGTGAAATTATTTTCATCAATGCAGAAAGGTGAGTTTTGTTAAAAAAAATGAATGCACATATTTTGAAGATATTGTTTGGTTTTCAGTTTTCTGAACCAGCAAAAAATATGAAACTTTTTCAAATCTAAAATTACTGGTTTATATTGAATCGAAAAGATAATTATTTTTATCCAAAGATGTCTGAATTGTAATCGTTTTCAGCTTGGTTTTCGGGTTTTGCTGTGGACCTCCCCATTGAAGATGAGTGCCGTTGCAGTTAAACGACCGCGACAAAACCCGGAAACCAACCAAAACATTGACACCAGCCGTAAAAGCATCAGAGTATGTTTCAAATAGACAAACAGATGAATTCGTCAAATTATTCGATTGACTTTGCAATACATTTCAAAACTAGCCCTATATTCTGTTGTTCAATTCGTTGAACTTTTCGAACCTTGCATTAAACTGAAAAACACTTGCACTCGATGCACGTTTTGTCAACCAAGTTGACATCTTCAGAATATCTTTCTCTGTTCTTTTGAAAAAAGTTAAAATTCTACACCAAGATTCCTCTGGTTCACCTTATCATTTAAATAAAATGCTAAAATGCCCTTCATATCAAGAAAAAAATTCCTCAATCAGACAATTATGGAACTGATTCAATTGTGTACATTCACCTCAAATCGTGATTATTTCCTACTTATACACTAATTCTGTTTGAAAGTTTTTACTATTTTGATTTGAGCAATTTTTCAATTTATATTGATATCAATTCTCCTTTGGTTTGAATGACGTTTTCTGAACGTCATCATTATATTTCTGTGTCCGATACTTATTGCTCCATTACCTGTCTATTTTTTATTACAGAAAATACGGAAAAAAAATAATACAGACTATTCGTAGAAGCGGTAATTTTGAGTACAATGAAACTGTGACTGACCCTGACAAATAAATATTATGTCGAAAACCTCGATCAAAAACTAAACTCAAATTGAAAAATTTTCTGCCATGTCCAACCTGTAAAGGGATGTTCTCCAAATTGAGCCTGAGAAAACATCATGTGCAATACAACCCTACTCGTAAAAAGGACACAAAAAATGTTTTAGTGTTGAGCAGAACACTTCACCTCCAAGCTCATGATAAAACAAATTTGATTATGTAAAATCTAATTCTCCCATTATTGAGAAATGACAAATATACTGACATAATCGAATATGATGAGATCAGCATCATTTATGGGAACAAACTAAGTATCGAGTACAGATCACAAAAACACCAGCAGGATATGATCAGGCAGAAACTCAGGCAAGCACCTAGATTTGTTCATTTTGTGAGGCATTGGCGGGCGAGATAACACACCTAGCTTGAGTGTTTCATCCAAAATATGTGGATATTTCCATAAAAGCTATAAATAAAATGACTCGCTACTGTGAGGAAACAAGAAAATATAAGGCCCCATCAACAGCGATCGCAATTGGAACTCTCCTTAAATTTATTGGTGCCACTCTGAAAATTGAGTACATAAAAACAGAAGATGATCATAAAATTAAATTAGTGGATAATCACTTGAACCTTTTTGATGATGAGTTGGCAATTTTTCTCAACAGAACAGTGGTAGAAAACCAAAAAGAAAGGAATAGGACTAAACAAATTGAACTCCTAAATTCTGCAGATATTGTTTGTCTCCACACATATCGGAAAAAAAATAGGAGGCAATAGTACAACAAATTGAGCATAGGTTTCAATATTGATACGTGAAAAGGAATTATAAAGTTTAACATTAATCGAAGAAGGGCAAACGAAATCGAAAGATCACGTATTGTCGAGTTGAATAACCACACCAGGATTGATAAAGATAATAATAAAGAGGTCTATAATGCTCTTATTGATTCTTACAAAAAAGTTGGGCATCACTACATAAGGTTCGAAATTAGAGGAAAACTGGGCCGTGGAGTCCCTATATTACCGAGTAGAGAATTGGAGAGCTGCATAAACTTGATTCTAAAGCATCGAAAAGACGCTGGAGCCAGTCCTGAAAATCCCTTCATTTTTGAAGTACCAAAGGAAAATGATGGTTTCTGTTTCCTCAAGACAAGTTTTATTGAGAAAATATTCAATTGAGTGTGGACCAAAAAATCATATCACTCTACAAGGCACCCTTATGAGGAAACATCTTACCACCACTTGTGTCACATTGGATTATAAAAATAGTGAAGTAACAGAAGTTGCCAATTTCATGGGTTATCATGAAAAAATACACCTGAAAGCTGTCGTTCGTATGGGGGCGACAACTGATTAACGGAAAAACAGATTTTAAAACAGATTTTTTGTAACTTTGAATTTTACAAGTATTGCCCAAATAATGAACTGAAACTGAATACTAACAATACATTTGTCTCTATGCCCACAAGAGAATGGTGGGAAAACTGTACCTGACAAGTCAACAGAAAATAATGAAATATATAATGAATTAATGAATGTCAAAGACATTTTTTTATTGAATAGCTAAGCAAGTTGTAGAGTTGTTACTGACCAAATTATTGAATGTGTTTATTAAATCAATAAATGTGTTTCGGAACCTTCTGCTACATATATTCACAGAAGATCTTGGAGTACTCCTGAGAAAATTAAAGCCAGTGAGTTATGTGATTTCACCACTACACACTATGAAATATATACATAAATGAATGAATCAATAAATAAATTTATAAATCATACTTACAGTAAAAATTAGTAAAAACAATGAATTGAACATATAAATCGACGAAAGAAAGTTAAACATCAATATATTTTTTTTGGTTTGACAAATGTCATACTTTCACATAAAGGTAATTTTTCAATGATTTCATAATCTTTGACTCTAAAGGGAAAGTTGATTGATTTTCATTATTATCATTATGAATTTTGGTATAGTTCCAGTAAGTTAGTGTATATAATGCTGAGATCATCGATATCAGTTCTCTTATTCATACAATCACAAGACTTATTAATTTCAACCATTTTAAGAAAAAAGCTTTTGGAAATATTTTTTTCTGTATGTAAAACTTTGATATTAGAGTAATTTGGTTTATGTCCTGTTTCTATAGAATGTTGCGCTCATGCACATAATTTCTTATTAATCTTTATATATCTTTTATGTGAAGTTATTCTATCTTTAAGAATTTTAGATAATGTAGAGGCAACCAGGCGCCATCTGGGAATGAAATTTAATGGAAAGAGAAGTCTTGTGACACATCTTCTTGAAGATCCTGACAAAAGCTTCAAAACCCTAAAATATAATGTCAATATCTTTAACTACAACAAAATGGTGGAACTTTCAAAAATTGCCTGAATACATTGACATTTTTAACTACATAATATTATTTCATGTATTTAATGTATTCAATATACCTTATATTATGAGGTATTGAGCTTGAGATCAGTTCAGAAGATGCTCGAAATGATTGCATTGAACTTCTTGACATATGAACAGCCTATCCGATATTTCACGCCGAACATTTTCGAACACAATAACGTCAATATCTCTACAAATATTTATTATTCCCTGCCGTATATCCAATATTGAAGCAGGTTCAGTTTCGTACACCTTTTGCCTCAAATAGCACCATAAAAAAAGTCCAAAGGTGTCGGATTTGGCGAGCGAGCTAGTCATTCTGTAGGACCTCGACAGCCAATCCAACGATCGGGAAAAGTAGTATCCAAATAGTTTCTTACTTGTCTGGAGTAATGTGGTGGAGCTCCATCTTGTTAGAATACAATATCCATATCGAATTCGTTAGGATTCGCTCCGACGATTTCCGTGATGAGGGGATCAACAGTAGTTTCCAGCATATCCAAATACATTTCCCTTGTTAAATTCCGATCAATGACTACAATATGGTTTTGCAATATTCCTGCGCAAACGTTATTTTTCTCTAGATATTTCTAGTGTCTATTCTCTATTCTGTTTGGAATACAAATTGAGTCGAGAATAGTGTCTTCTGTGTAATTCAGTGTTCATATAAAAGTATTTGTTTCGAAAAATGTTTATTTTATGTAATTCAATGTTTATATAAAAATGGCTGTTTCAGGAGGGCTTTTTCTTCCAGTTTGTGTCTGAAAGTTACTTCTTTGCATGATCTACACATCCATGTATAGAGTTGCTTATTTTGAAATTGATTACTTCCTTCCTTTCTTTGGAAGTTTCCCACATTTTTTGTATCAAGATGGAGCAGTAGAAAGCCAAAACCTTTCTTTCCCAATATATTTTAAATTCACAGAAATCCTTATGCTACTTCTACGCCATGATTTTCAAAGTTTAACTGTTTGAAAAGTGCAGTAAAGAATAAATTATTGACTTTTAATTGATATTGTTTTTTAATTATGCTTATGTATCAAGCTATTTCGCAAAAAGTAGAAATAAAGTGAAATATTTATCTGTTTTTAAAAATGTATCAACTTTGCATCATTTTTAGCATAATTTTTTCTGGTGTTTTAAATTTTTGCGAAATAAGTTGTATTTAGAATTGCAATTGGTGATAAAAATGCGTTGGAAAGATAAGTTACGCATAAAGCACTAACTTTGTTGAGGTTTGGATAAATTTGAGAAATCGGCAAATGTCAAATTTTCGAAAAATTAAAAAAGCAAAATTTGTACTAGAGAGCTAAAAATTGGTATATGGATAAAAAATGAAAAAACAATCATCTTTTGTTTTTACCGATCTTCGAAATTTCGAGCAGTAACTGCTTTTCTGAACATTTTTTGGAAAAAATGTCAAATTTGACAGGGAACAAAAATCACTTGATCGGTCATATGCATGTCATTTGGCATCATTTTTAAAGCACAACCTAATGGATATATCAAAAGTTGCTTGAAGAGATGAAAAAAAAAATCCCATCTGGATGTTTCGGTAATATTCGATTATAATTGTGTGAATTATTCCCTTTCAAATTACGGCCCTAGAAATTGGTTGACTGAGTTGAATAAAAACATAATGGCAACTTTCACGTCTCTCTATGTATCGTAAAGTTTTTCTTGAGTTTGTTTTTCATTTTGAGGTACCTATTCATAATTTTTCCATTGCTCTGAGTGTTTTTTACAATGAACTTCGAATAAGAAAACCTTTTATGATTATTTGAAACATATATACATCAAAAACACCGGAAATGAAATGATAGCAATAATAATATCCGAAACGAATACTATAATTGTAATGAAAATTTAAATGAAGTAATTTATATAGGTACCAAAATAATAATTAGCGTAATAAATATTCGAACTGAAGTCCTTCCATTTCGAGACATTTTTAAACTAGGTTTGTCATATTATTTATTGCCCTCAATATACTCCTTGGCTGCATTGTTTCGAAATCATTCAAAGCCCTCAATCTCGAGTCTTCCACATTTTCTATCTCTCTGCCAGCGTAAATCCTATTTTTCAATGTCCCCCATAGAGAATAGTCGAAAATAGTAAGATCTGGTGATCTTGCAGACCATCTTTTCGACCCATTATTTGTCTCGAAATGAAAGTATTCGAATTCGAACATTTATTGCACAATAAATTTTTTGTTTATATAAATTACTTACTTCATTTCAATTTTATAATTATAATGTTGGTGTCGGATGTTATTATTGCTACCATTTTTTTTTCTGCTCATCAAAATACATATAATATATTTTTGTTGTAGATATGTTTCAGATAATCATAAAAGGTTTTCTTATTCGAAGTTCATTGCAGAAAACGCTCAGAGCAATGGAAAAAATATGAATAGGTTCCTAAAATTGAAAAAGAACTCTCGAAAACCTCTACGGCATATAGGAAGACGTGGAAGTTGATCTTGTGTTTTTATTCAACTCAGTCAACCAATTTTCAGGGCCGTAATTTCAAAGGTTATAATTCACACAATAATAATTGAATATTATCGAAAAATTTCGAAAACTAAAAATTGAATTCAATTTCTCAGTATGAAGTGAACGTCTACGATCCAAAAACTACAACAAAAAATGCAGGTCTGTATTTAAAAATTCAAAGATGGGGGTGGCCCAAGTCAGATGACACCCTGTATAAAATATTTATGAATATATTCTGAGAGCTCACATCAAGTGCCAATAGCAAAATGTGGACAGATTTTCAATAGGTCTGCGAATAAAGAAGATATAGGCAAAAAATAATTTGGGATTTTTTGGTTTTTCCTATATATCTCCAGAACTACATTCGATATCTTCACATCATTGAATAGGTCTCTAAAATACGCAACTTTGCCATAATTTAACCGACACTCTATCTCTTAACGTTCACAAGATCCCCATACAGAAACGAATTTGAATAGCCCTGTATATATTTTTGAGACTTGAGACTTGAGATTTCATAATAATTTCATCTATGAACTTGCCAACATCCTATCTGAAAAACGCGTCTTCTACACCCCCACACTATGCTATTGTCCCAATGTTGTGCTGAGAAACGAAAATATCCACCTCTGAAGATCCATTATTTGTCTATTCAATGCTGTGACACTGTAACCTAATAGCTGCTACTCAAGTAGCCACCCTATTGTGGTAAGTTCTTATATAAAGAAAAATATGAAAACACTCTATCATTCACCGACTCGCGATGGCTTCTTATATGACTAAGGTAAGGCTTGTCTCATGATATATAGATGTGCTTGTTCAATTGTGCTTTGTTTTTGGGCGGAAATGTGGGGTCATATTAAGTTCCGTTTATTTCTCTCCTCGCGAATAGTTGTTTTATTCCTGTTAGAAACTTGCATTTGCGTTGAATATTCATAATCGAGATGTGCTTTAAGTGATGTATCCCGGAGAACTGAAAAAGGATTTTTGTTTATTTCAGAAGGTAACCAATTTATGATTCAAATTGCTGTCTTTTTTTCCAATGACATTTTTCCGTAGAAAATTCAAGTTGCAAAAAATCCTGGACCTACACAGAAAATTTAATACGTTCGAGAGAAACGAAAGTGATATTAGGCGATAATAAATATCATTCAAATTCAGAAAAAAAAATGATATAACGAATAGTAAGTGTTACGAAGATACCTATTTGAGACACGTAAACGTACAAAAAAATCAGGTTTTGAATAAAACTACACACTGTTTGTTCAAAAAATAAGGTGAATTTTCATTTTTCTCAAAAATTCATGAATTTCTATTTTGTCCCATTCAAAGTAGTCCCCCTCATATAAAATATACTTGTACTCTTTTTTTTCCAATCCTTTTTTTCTTTAACCCTGCAGTGGACGCGTCGGGTCTATCAGGCACAAGCAATCATAATTGCTTGCATCATTTTGACATAAAAGCGCGTATCGTGCTACGAACCTATATTTCTTACAGAATAATGGACGAAAAAGAAATGAGAGATTGACTCGGTTGTTTGAAGAAGTTCCATCTGATCTGGAACATTTCTCAGACTCCGAAGACTCAGTAGCGGACCCACAGCATGAAAATTTCAGTGATCATGAATCTCATAGCGAACAGGAGATAGAAGAACAATTACTCATTCAACCCAGTGTTGGTGGGCGCAGTCATCTACAATATAATTCAAAAGATGGAACGAAGTGGAATAAAATATGCCATACCAGAAATATAAGAACTAGACAAGAAAATATTATTGTGAGTTTGCCCGGAGTAATTGGTCCTGCGAAAAATGCATCTTCTCCGATAGAAGCCTGGCAGCTTTTTTTCGATGACAACATCATCACGGAACTAGTGGAAAGTACAAATATATATATCGAAAGTATAATCCATCGATATAAAAACAAGTCTGATGCAAGACCAACAGATATTTTGGGGATAGAATGCGGAGTCGAAGTCAAAGCCAAATTTGAAGAACATGGTACAGTGAAGGACGCTACTTAGACTTTTTACGCTTTGAACTAGTCCCTGCTTTAGCTGTTATGTTTCCCAATAATGTCAGAGAATATCTCTATGACATATTTGCAGGACGCTGGATTGGACGACGTGGTACAATTGAATGGCCGCCAAGATCCCCAGACTTAACACCATTAGATCATTTTTATTGGGGATATATGGAAGACAAGGTTTATCAAAATAGGCCGGCTAATATTGAAGATCTAAAAAGCCGAATCAGAGTGGAATCACATAACATACCGGCTGAGGCCATTCGGAATTCCTTAGACGGAGCCTAAGAGCCTGCCAAGTAGAGGGTGGAGGCCAATTTCAGCATCTGTTACGTTAATTCACCCGTAGTATTTGTAACTTTTCAAAAGAGTTTTTTCTCATTTCGTTGTAACCCCAAAAAATAAAAGGTATGGTCAGAATCCATTTTTTACGATCTTTTCAATGAGGCCATACATGACATAAGTTTGCATTTGAAAAAAAAGTTGGGGAGGGTTGCAGTTAAGGGGTTGAAAAAAAAATTCATTTTATTACCAAAAAATGCGTACAACGTGAAATTAACTGAGGTGTTTCAGCGTTTTTTTTCCTAAAACACTGGTTAAAGAGGACTTTTGCGCACCCCTGTATAACAACCCTCAAAAGTTTAAACTTGCGCGAGCTAAGGATTAACGACGTCTTCGAATGTTTTGTTGAGAAATATGTAACAAAGGAAAATGAAAACACTTTGTGTTTAGTTTTCATCATTGACTTTGATTTTCATTACCTGCATATTATGTTGCTGTACTGCAACAAAGTTTCCCTCCCTATTAGCTACTTGCACAAATCTAGAAGGATTTCTTTGAGGTGAGCCAACGTAACTGCTCTGATAGTACAGCTGCTCTTCCTGATGCTGATTTAAAATCTCCTGCGACCTCGCCTGGACCAATTGTTGGGTGTACTGCTGACTCTTCAGCTGCTGCTGGTACTGCTGCTGAGCGTGCTGCGCTAGCATTTGCTGTTGCAAGAGGTGCTGGTGGTACTGGTGCTGAGGGGTCATTGATTGCTTGGGGTATCCTACAGAAGAGCGGCAGGTAAACTCACATATATACATACATACGGGCGTGAATAGTTCCACCCTCTTAACTTTTGAACGTGGCAAGATATCAAAGTCGTACAAAAATTGTATGAAAAGGAATAATTTTCAGTACCTTTCAATGAAAAAAATCGATGAATTTTTTATGGACAGAAAGGTCTTGTGACCCTCCACTCAAAAAGTAATTCCGGTGTCTTTACAAAGTGATTGTAATATATCAAATAATTTGACAAAGGCTAACCTTGTTCGCCTGCAGCCTTTTTCCCAACCAAATCATCAGCTAAATTCGCCTGCGATTTCCTCAACTCATCTGCCACGTTGTTCAAGCCCGTCTCCTCCGATTTCTCGTCATTCTCCTTACTGTTTTTGAATCGGCTTGATAAAATGTCCTTGATGGTATTGTACGTCTTCGTCATACTCTTAACGTTCTTCTGATCTTTCTGAGCTCCTTCTTTGGCCTCTATCTGAACCGATACTGACTGAGAGTTGTGAGTTTGGGCGTTGTGGGGGAAATCATCAGCAGACTGCAGGAGGCGAGGGGCGAGCTTGTTGGGGTCTACGGGGTGCCAGGAGGTACGCGGTACAGCCCCCGTTTGGTTGGAGGTCTGCCCGTTGTAGTAGTCCTGAACTTGGTGGTAGTTGGTTCTGTAGGGGGATCCATTGGGGTCTGAGGTTTGTTGGATGGTTTGGATCAAACCAGAGTGGGTCTGGAAATTAAAACAAGCTGAAGAATGAATATTTCAAATAGTTTATGAAACACTCTCAGTAAGTTATATAAGGAAATGAAATTATGATGAGGCTGAAAAATGGTAATGGGATCCGGAAGTAGATATGGACAATTTTCAATGATCTTGAATGTATGTATCTGATTGTTGTTTGTATCCTAATCTAACTGAAATTCAGTTTGAAGATAGTTTCATTTTTCTTTAATATTTTGAAGCATTTCTGAACTCATTTCTAGTATTACAAACCACTGAACATATTGTTATGAATCTTAAGCCGGCCCTGACCGTTATTTCAAACCCCGCGGGAGGAATGCGATCGACGAACCCGTAGCGAAAAGAATGGATTAGTACCGAAATCTCTAGACGTCTCTAGAATGTTCGTCATCAGTATAAAAGATCGGGTCCTCGCCCAGAGAGGGAGTATGTAGATAGAAAGTGAATCGTGCATTTAAAGAAAGGTTAGGAAACAGTGAAGATAAATTATGCGTTAGTTGCTAAGTGGTGTATATGAATTAGTTGTGTTAGTGAAATATTGTGAAACATAAATTTGTTTAAGACAGTTAATTCTTTAATTCGTTACAATATACAAACACTATAGCCAGTAAAGTAAAGGTACATACCAACGTCCAAAATGTGAAAATAACTTCAGTATGAAATCAAAAACCGCTGTTTTTATAACAATATTTTCGGATGAAAAATAAAAGTTGAAGCAACCCAGGAGATTAATCAATTAATCCACCGCAAAAATCAACAAATCAACGAAACCTTTGAAATTGTTTGAGAGTGATAATTCAATTTCCTCCAGCAAAACTTTGTATAGTTTTAGCCCTAAAATGGAAAAACAAATATCTGAAAGGATTTTTCACAGAAAATAAATGCTTTAAAATAACATATGGGTAATTGATCCATTTGAGTGGTATATTTTCAACGAGCAAGAAATGTGTTTACGAAAATGATGAAATGAAAATGTTGACGCTCGACTTTGGCTGGCGTCGTCAATTTTTCAGTTTCTTTCTTTCAGTTTGTGTCTGAAAGTTACTTCTTTGCATGATCTACACATACATGTTACTTATTTCCAAATTGATTACTTCCTTCCTTTCTTTGGAAGACTCCCTCTTCCCCTTTTTTTGTATCAAAATGGAGTAGTAAAAAACCAAAAACTTTCTTTCCCAAAAATTAATCACTGCTAAAAGTATAACCCCTTCAACTCAAATAAGATTCCTCTTGGCTGGGATTAAATCAAATAGGTGAATGAATGTCATTACGATGTCATCGATGACATAAGCAGATCAAGCTTATTCAGTGACATTAAAAAGTCGTAATTCATGAATGAATTGTGTGTATTTTCTATAATGTTATCCAATTTGGTACTGAAGAGCCTTGGGGCAAGTGTCTTAAGACGAAACATCGATGTATACCAGTGAGTATGACAGTGTTCCATGTAAGTGCGATTTGTTATCATTCATTTGAAGTAGAACTCATGTGAATGATATCTGATTTTTATTCCACAACGAATGTTTGAAATACAAATTGAGTAGAGAAAAGTATCTTCTGTATAATTCAGTG
>WOGP01000298.1:0-26818 GCA_015342065.1 Leptinotarsa undecemlineata
GATTTAATGTTCGCTCCACGGATAACAAACTCCTCTGTGAGCCTAGCATTTCCAGTTGACACACATAACAACAAGGGTGTCCAACCGTCCCCAAAATTCATTTCAATATCGAATCCCCTATCGATATATTCCATGACGAGTTCGTTATTTTTGCTGCAGAGAGCAGAATAAAAAGTGGATTTTTCTCGAGCCAACTTTTCAGCCTCCGTAAAAACTCGAGATACTCTATTTTGTTTAACTTTGTCTTTGAAGTCGTAATAACCACCATCGTCTAATAAATCATCATCATCGGAAGATTCATCACAGTAGTAATGAGCCATTTCTAAATTATTTACTATAAGTACTTCAACAACTTATATGAGGATAAGGTATACTTCATGAATGTCATAGAATTAGGTTAAGAACAAATATAAACATCTTCTTCTATATTTTTCAAGGTTTTGCTACCTCTAGAAGGCATTAGTCAGCTGGCGGAAGACCAGAACGCAAAATTATTTTTTCCCTAAGGTTGCAACCGTCGGGACTTTCCCCGGGTACTTCGATAATAAAGGAGGCGCGCCAGCATCAATGAACAATGACCACTACCCACGCCGTGAGCTGAGTGATTAGAGTGATCATAAAATCTACTGCCGTAAGGAGCCAAGAATGATAGTCCGTTTCATTTATCCGACTAAGACTCCTGCCTTGATACGGAAAGCTGGTATGATCTTGAGGTTCGATGCCACCAGGAAATTCAAAAATCAGAACAATCATCTAAAACGAGTGGTTAGGGAAGAGTCTACGGAGTATGAAAGGAAAATTTTATTTGAAGGTGGTTGACAATGTTTCCTTTCATTGTCTAATTAACAGAAACTGATTTGAAATCCCTGAAAGAATCTGTAAAAAAAATAAAAATGATAAACCGAGAAATAACAATTCTATTAAACAAAAATCTGGAATTACAAAGAAATAAAATACAAGTAACAACCAAAAAATAAAAAAATTAAATACTAATACAAGATAAAAATTAAAAATATTATTAACAAGAAATGAAAATTAAAAGATTCCAAACCAAGTTACGTCATGACGTTTCGATTGTTAGTATCCACAATCGTCTTCGGGTGATAACTGGACTCATTCGTCGGCAGCCATCTTGGTTTCGAACAGGTTGGAGCCTGGCTCCCTTACCCTTTGGACTGGTGTTCGCCAGAAGGACAAACGGGTCATAACTGATGTTGGGCTTTGATGGTATGGCGGCATGAGTGTTCTCAGACATCAGTGCCGCCCTTCACGGTGTACCCTTACCTGGCTGGGGTGAGATGGATGAAAAAATTATTTATCTTTTAACGGAGGACATAGGGGCCTCATTTGACAGAGTGTCGGGGCCTTCTATATCGGGAGGGGTCTTCTACAGTATAATCCATAGCTTCCCTGACTAATGTGGACTTATTCCTCCGAGATCTGACTATTTATAGGTCATTATAGTACTTTCACCTATCTCCTCTTCCCGCTTCATTGGTTTTTTACAGATTCTTTCAGTCCGAACAGACGAAACTTTGATTTATTTTTTCTTTTTTCAGACGACATTCGTCTCACCCGGAGTTACTCCTCGATGAATATCGCTCTACTCTGATGAGCTTATTCGCTTGTATTAGCCTGAGGTTGGGGACTGAATAGTTCTAATGAATTTGACACTTCTCATTCTCCACAACGAATTCAATATTCCCCGGAGCATAAGGTAACACCGGTATCTTTTCAATACCGTAGAAGTGACATAGCCAAAGAGTACCTCGAGACTGCGTTGTATCAATGGACATTGGTTGAGACTGGAAACAACTGTATTAGGGTCTCAGCCACTTTGCGGCAGAGCCTGAACCTGGTGACAGGGACTTCTATACATATCACGTTACCAAGGTAGACTAACATGTAGAAGACACCTTTCTGGCAGGCCATAATGAATCCCTGTTTCTGAGTTTAGCCCACTCGACGTAACCACTTGTGTAACCGCAAAATCAAAGTCATCTATGCGGCTTTCATGTGGGCCTTTTGCTGAACGATTCCAACTTGGTGATAACGTTGTGATCATCTGGTTCAGTTTCGAAAACTAAACCGAATTTATCAGCCAACCGAGCAGCTCCTGAAGAGAAATACTTAAATTCCTGCTCTCTCATGGTTGCTGACAATATAGGCTCCATCTAGTAGTATTGTTTTTATTTTCAGGAAGTTGAACTGGCTGTACCCTGTCCCTGAAGCTCTAATACATTTTGAAGAGCGTGCCAGCATCATCAACCACAACGACAACTCCCCACACTGTGAGGTGATTGATCATTGGTTCCCAGAATCATGTGCCCGAAGCTGACGCAATGAGCCAAGAATGACATCATTCCTAGTATAATATAACATGACCACGAAGGCAGCTACCCGCCTGACTTACACGTCTTGAATAAATCTCTTTCAAAAATTGTTTTTCTGTTAATCAGCTGTCGCCCTCTACGAACGACTCAAAACTCGTTCGAGATAAGGATTAACGAGGTCTTAAATTTCAACGTGCGATTACTAGCATGAAATACTTCAAGATATCAACAAGTATGTTTGATAAATTGACGGATGTAGCCGTTATTATGGAGATCATAATGAAAAGAGAAATGAAAATTTCTGTTTTTTACCACTTTTATAAAAGTGGTAAAAAACATAGAAATTTTCATTTCTCTTTTCATTAAGTATATTTGATCCAAATCAAAAAGAGAAAATCTCGCGAATATAACACTTGAAATGGATGGAAAGCAATAGCACTTCTTCAATATTGGCCTTAACAGCGTTGTGAATCCAAGAGCAAAGATAGGTAGCACCTGGTTACTGAAAATGGGAAACATCACATATCTACGGAATTCAGAAAGCTCTTTCTACATTCCACAAGCTGTATATATTTGTTATCAAAACAGTTAGTTAACAACATTACGAACAATGATTATTTTAACACGATAAGTAATACAATTCAATACACACTGATTCATTTGAAATTACAGTGTTCCATTAGTATACAACTTCGGAAATTTAAAGGAGCTTAGAAAATAAACCCTTAAAATACATTTTTCATCAAACTTTCTTAGAGCCAACTGAAAATCTAGATAAACTGAGGCATTTACTCAACATCAATTCTATTTATAAATTAAAAGTGTGCATCTTTCTGCAATCCGTTAAGAATAAAAAACATTCCACTTTAGAATTTATAGAACATAGAAATGTATATGATCATCAAACAAGACAGTTCGATATATATTGAGAAATCTTAAATCTGCGTTTTCAAAAAAATAATTTTTTTACAAAAGTATAGTTACCAATAATGAATTACTGAATGAACAATTTTCCAATACAGAAACATTTAATTTATCATTGAAGAACTATGTGTTGTATTCATTTTAATATATTTTTTTGTTTTTGTTATTAATTGGACCAGTTCTGAAATAGCTCTCTTTGAAGTTTTATATTTCTTGTATACATTCCCTGCATAAACCATTGTAGTTTCTTGGGGATCCAGTGAATATTTTTTAATAAAAAAACAAGCACTCTTCCCAAACACCAGAACTGCAACACTTCTCTCGAGGCGTGTTTCACCAATGAAGTTAGAATCTTCAGAAGATGGAATTGACTTCTATGCCAGAGGTTCCAGTTTTACATTTTGTGCTTCGATAATATATAATAACGCCAATCAAAGTTGAACGGGCTAATAACAAAATCAGGACAATGAGAATAGTACGATCAAGAGATACATCCATTAGTGTCATCCTGACAAATGGATGTGTGAAAATTTTGTAGAATACAATATGATGAAACTGATATATAAAATGAAAATCATTTTCGACTTACCTCAGTAGACATATTGGATATATTAAAAACTACCAGAACTATAACAGCTAATATATCTGAGAGTTACCAAAAACTGAAAAATACATTTATCACATGGTCTTTGAATCTTTTGGATGCAAATATTGAAGAATGTAGTTCTCTGACACTGCTCAATAGAAAGTTAAATATTATTCAACGAGTTTTAATATATCATCTTGACATTTTTTTTATGCTGCTATCCAACAAATTTTGATCTGTTCATATTACGTTGTGACGATCAACAATTATATTTTAATATATGAATACTGACCCATTACTTGATGAAAATTGATAACACTATTCATGATAATTATTATAGAATTTACACAAGAAATTTAATTACCCCTCTATCTGCTTTTATTTGATAAGTGTTTACTTTCTCTCATATAAAGGACATTGTAGAATAGTTTGATGTACCAGTGAAAATTCTGTAATTACCACCATGGATAATATTTTAATGTGTTCCTTATATATTTTATTTTAGTATTGCATTAACTTATATGTTAAATTGAACTTCATTTTGAATTTTGAAATAGTTGACCAACCAATCATGGTGTTCTATTGATAGTATATTTTATAAATGGTTTTGCTAAACAAAGGATTTGTATAAAAAAGTGTAGTTAGAAGGTTCAGTATTACCTCTGAAGTAGCTTTAAAATACTGTGATACCTAAATAGACAACTTAATGTAACTTGTGTTGAGCAGATGGGAATATTCTTCGAGATAGAATGGGTCCGGTTCGATTAGAACTGGATTTCCGGAGAGGTAGTTACATCACAGACATCAATTTAGGACAAGACTATGTGAGAAAAACAAAAAATATTGTGAGACCATGTCAAAAGATATGTTAGTGACTATGGAATTTTTAATTACAAATAAATACAGAATAATTTCTTTTTGTAATAAATACATTTTGAATCAAGTTTTCTTGTCTGTCTGCTTATTCAGGTCAGTAGATTTCTTATCAACTAATTCATTTATATTTTCATCATTTTTTTCAATACCAGTGTTGTTTTTTTCTTCATCGATGTTACTTACTACAGCATCTTCGTTTGTTGTTTCATTTTTATTTTCTTCTTCTTCAGAGTCCTCATCAGAGAGGTCCTCTAGTTCTTCATCAATCCTGTAAGAGATAATAAAAATGTGTATATGTGATATAAATATAAAATATAAAGACTATTCTTTTTTTACCTTTGTATTTGCCTCAATAACTTTATTGTTAAAGTTGACACAGTTTTTACAAGTTAAACAAAAATTAATGCTCAATATTTTTTTTGTTAATGGCAATATTGTTCCAATTTTAAACTTTGAGGTTTTTACCTTTTTGTTGAGTATATAAATATAGATATTTAATTGTGATACTTATGAGTATTGTAAGTATTGTATAAGTATATAAGTATAATTATTGAGAATTGTGATATATTTTGATTTTTTATTTTTTACATCCAAAAATATATTTTGCATTCCAAACCTTTCGTTCGAACTTCAATATATCTGGAGAACATGCCCATAGCATTACTAAGAACCACTCCCCTCACCTTGGAGGCACAAGGCAAGATGTATCAAATCATCAAAAGACATCACTATTCACAGAATTTGTATTCAGAATGAGAATAATGTTTTTTTTTATATTCAATTCACTTCATTTTGCAGAGAAGCTAAACCATTAGACAATGCCCATATTCGGAGGGCACGTTTCACCCTTGTATTGACTAACTTCACACCTCGAGCTCCTTGGATGAGTTGAGGTCTCCAATGTTTTGAAGTAGAAGTAAACTGGTCTAAGCAGCTTTCATGTGGGCTTCTGCTGAACAGGTTACAATTTGATGAAAAAGTTTAGATCAAGATAAGATTTTTCAAAAGAAATTGTTCAATCCTTGCTATTTCATTTTCAAAGAACAAGTTGAAACATGAATCATGATGATAGGCTTCATCTGCAACATTCTGTGACAGGTGGACTTGAAAGTTTATGGCTTTGCTCTTGTCCAAACAAAAAATAACCAGATAAGAATGATTTAGAATGCGAATTCCTATGGATATGCATCATGTTTTAATGATGACATTCTTATAATAGCCTTTACTGTTATTTTGAAATACTCATGCAAATTGTAATAACATACCACAACTTTGTTTTTTTCTTCTTAACAACTTTCTCCTCGTCATCACATTTTCTTTTTGATGAAGTTGAGACTTGAAGACCTTGAAGTACTGCATCTTCAATCATTTCAGGAAGAGCTGATCTTTCTTCATCATAAGCGTCATCTTTGAATTCATGTTTAGGTTTTTCACACAGTCTTTCCAGCTTTTTCTTTTTTCTTTCTGCTGCTTCTTTTTCTCTTTCAGCTTGATTATTGATCCAATTTTTTAGCCTGCGAAAATGAAGAAAAAAGAATCAGGTACTGATTAAATATCTGAGAAATAATTTGAAAAATTATGATTGAAGATTTTTTTTTGGGGGAATGGTAACATTGAAGAATGGTGACCTCAAAGATTTGAACAAGTGCTCTACAATATTTTGCCAATGCAAACTTTTCAGAAGTACTGACAAAGTTTCTCAACAATCCCACAAAAACAGTAATAAAATTGAATTGATGTTGTTGATGAAAATAGTTCATAAGTTAATATTTTATTGTATAATGTATTGCACATCTAGTCGGCGGGACCATAACCGAATTCAGAAAGATCTTTCTATAATTGACAAGCTGTATATATTTTCAGAATCTAAAAATCATTATCTAATTAAATCTAGACTTGAAATGAAACTTTTTATTGTCTAGTCATTTTTTATTTAATTTATCAGGCGCTCTAAAATGTGATTCCGAATGAAAAGATAATAATATCTTATACTATAAATACCTTGATAATAACAAACTATCTTTCTTTTATCATAATTACCTATTGTGAAGAAGCATGAAACTTGAAAAAGTAGAATACTTCCTATGTGAATTCTTCACAATAGGGAAATGGAATGAATAAATTATATGAATGAGAAAAAACATGATATCTCAGATACTTCACGTATAAAAATGGAGAAGTAGAAAACCAAAACCTTTCCTCCCAATTGATATTCATATTACATAAATAATGCAGTTAAGAGAGAAAACTAATATTATTCCAATAAAATATCACTTAGGAAACCTATTAAGTTGAAAAAAAAAATCAAAAATAAATATGTACATAATTTTCTGAGAAATTTTTCTGGCTTTTTACTTCTGACATATTAGGGAAAACAACCCACGAGAAGTCGACACAAAACCACGTAGTCTTTTTTGTTGCCAAGGCATTGAAAACATTATCAATACCTTAAAAACTACCAATGATATGATGAAACAAGTTGTTACCTTTTTTGTTCATTATAAAGTTCCTATGAAAAAGTACACCCAAGTTTCTCTCCCCATCTGAATTCAGTATTCAAGTTATAATATTCAAATGTTTGAAATCAGTTTTTCCATCAACTCCTTTACGGATGACAACCCTCAGATGTCGAAAATTTTGTGAGCTAAAGATTAAAGAGATCTCATCCTTCAATATGCAATTCATAGCCCGAGAATTTAACTGACCAATATTTACATATGAATTATCATGTATTGAATATATTATTGAGAGTTCTGAAGATGTTGAGAAACAATATCTTTTACACCATACTCAACAAGTTTGTTCAGTATCTTGAACAAATTTGTTTTTTTTTATCAGCATTAGAAACCCAACAGTTCTAGAATAATCTTTGATTATGTGTGAAAAAATATAAACTTCAAGAGGAAAAAAACTTTGAAAAACATGAGAATTGAAACTCGTGAGCCACGAAGAAAGACTTTATATAATTTTCATATAATATAGATAGACTGATATGGAATTTTCTACTTCCACTGACTGCAGTGCTATCTCTCTTAATTTGACTTCAAATCACTGGCAAATTTATGTAACCTCTATATTTCTTTTATTCTTGATTTCTTTCTACCAGCACTGAGTGTGATGACGAATAAACAAACTTACCGTTGTTCTTCATTTATGTCTCTTAAGCGTCTTCCACTCAGGTCTCTACAAGCTTCTCGGTTAGTAGTTTTTTCAATTTGGGCACCAATTGCTCGGAGCATAGATCCAAATCCACCCTTTCCACCCAACACTCTCGGTACAATAAGAATGGGTTGCTCATTAAGAATATGATCATTATGTAGGATTTTACCATTTGAAGTGAGGTAATAATGGTCAGAATGGAGATCCTACAAAATGCAAGTTGTATGTAAAAATTGAATGATATTTGGATTATTATTATTATTCCTTTTAGGTATTTTGTTATAGAGATATCTGTTAATTTGTAGGTTGAATGCAAATCTGCTATACAACTTTAATGTTACTTACATGTTCAGTTTCCAATTGTTGTTTCAATTTTAAAACAGTCAACTGACTGGAAACTGTAACCGCTAGATGATAACCACTGAAGTGAAGTTTCATTTCGAAAATAATTGGAAATATGAATAGAAATAAAATAAACCGATATATTTACGTGATTCTTCTGTGTTTACATTATAAACACACAAATTCTTCTTCTTCTCTCTTTTCTTATGGTCTTTGCTTCCATTACGGCGCAGTAGACCAGTCTCCTCCTATTACATAACAGATGTTATGCAATAGTCGCTTCGTCACACACACATTGATTACTGACGTTTGACGTTACATGTATAATTGAAAATATTACGCTCCAATGTTGCCGTTTCTGAAATTAGTATTCGTACGAGTGTTGCATAGGGGCTGAAATAGTAATAGAAAGTAATGGATTTTCAAAGTACCAACGGGCCCGCCGGAGGTATATCTACATTTACTTTTTATTTGGTAGCATATTGATTTCTGTTGAAACCTCGATTATTACATACCAACTGCTTTCGGATTACATCAGTGAACAAGCTGCAAATAAAACTCAAAATCGTAAATACCATCACCAGCGACACATTCTACAACTGATTCTGATAGCAATCATATAGTCACCAAATAAAACAAAATGTATATTTATTGTTCATTTTACAAAATTACCAAGTAATAAATGACATATTAAACATTAAAAGAACTCATGTGAAGTCGTTTTCTCATTTTCATTAAAGAGGGCGTATGCCTCTCCACTCACAAGCGATACTGTGACATTTGTGATTCGAAAGTGCCTATGATTACAGCGACAATGAGCCATATTGTCTGCTATATAATTACTCATTCTAATTTATCTAGAGGAAATTCGATGGCAACTTTCAACTTGTCTTTAAATCTTTCCGTTACAGATGATCTTTTGAAATGAGTTACTAAAATACGGTGAAACTTATGGATTGATAGAGACTTTGTCCATTTTCTACTTTTTTTGCAACTCGAACACGTAGGTTTTTCATACTCGTCCAAAGTGAAGAAGTTCAAGCATGAACTCAATTGGCCAGTTCTTTGTAATATGGGGAGAGACAAATCCCGGAAAGGATCAAAGGTCAGTGATAAGTTTCCACAGTGTGTGCATTTCATCGTTGATTTTAATTGTCCAACGAAATTATCTACAATATTAGAGTTACTTATTTTCAAATATTTTAACCATGACTCTTGTGCTTCATCAATTTCCGTTGAGATCAGATAAGGTTTCTCATTAATTCCATTAACGTTATCATGTATACCTTCTAAAAGATAAGGAAGGAACTCCTGTGTGTCTTGATGCGCATGACCAATGAATCGAGGGGCAAAACTCTGAATCTGGCTTTTCAAGGAGAGTGTGTTCACAACTCTATCAGAATAATTTTCTAACCACAATTACTTCATAACTTCTGCGAACGCGAACCATACTTTAAATATTCTAGTAACTATCTCGTCTTTGATTAAACATTGGATTACACTGTTCATGAAACAGGTTTTGCCAATTTTTGTCAACACATTAACAGAGTAGAATGTATCACTGGTCTAATTTTGTTGTAGCTGTTGATATGTTCGCCACTGCTGTTTTCTTCCGAGTACTCACGGATGCGATGATTCTCCCTATCAATGGACCAGCGTTATGAATAATTTGAAGTTAAACTGCTTAAAACCGAGTTATATAGATTTGTGGTTAATTTTTCGAGTTTGTGAGACAATGTAATTCTAGAACTTGTTCAAAATTTTTAGCATCTACTGAGAAACTCGTTTCATGTAGTTCATGGAATTTTTGTCTGGAATTAATTTCTGTATGGTTAGCTGCCGATTGTATTCACACTCGAAGAAAGTTTCATGCTCCCATATTCATGATTTTATATACTAGAAAAACGTATAACATAAAACAATAATTTTCACAGTGTTGTCACTTACCAAATACATTACCAAATATATTAAATATATCTAGCTAGAGTACAAGTAATACTTTTGTTTGGAGCTTTTGCGATCTGTTATATTCACTAATACGAATGGACTGACCCGTTAGTTAATGAAAATCAATGATACTAAATACACAATTTGCAAAAATAATTTTATCTCTATAGACGCGTTTTGCTAACAGCGCAACTTGCTCTGTACAAATAAATATTACAAGCTGGGCTACAAATCTTAAACATAACATCAGTAGGTACTGTTAGGTACTGTTAGTAGTGAAAGCGACAGCAGATAGACTTTGTGAACTAATTACAATTACACTTTCAGTTCTTGGAAAACAGACAAATTTCTGACTGAACAAACAATCGTGAGTGGTTGGTCGTTTAGTAGGGAACCCGAACCTTTCCCTTTATTAATTCCCTGACTCCAGCAGGTTCAACTAACTTCTATCCCTTAGCTTCTACATGGAGTATGTCATACATATAGTATTGAAATCGTGATTGTTCTCCTAAAGGTGGCACGCATAGGTGGAATTGGTCTTCTTCAGTTTAAAACTCGGTACTTCTTTTATGTTCTGAGATTCTCGTTTTTAAATTTCTTGATGTCCTTCCTACTTACACTTTTGGGCATGATCTGCATGTAAGTTTGTAGAAATCATTCTTATATGCTACATTCATATTTTGTTTATTCAATAGTCTTTTTATTAAATCTGATGTTTTTCTGGTATATGTGAGTGTACTGATTCTGGCACATTTGGAATATATACAGACCATTATTTTAGCTGATACCACTATTGCTATCTCGGAAACGGTAGGTCCTACAAGGACGGTTGAATGGAAAAAAAGTTGTTTTGTAGGAATGCAAGATAATGATATTCTCAGATCGCCACAAAGTGTTCTTATGTAATAGTCAGGTTAATCTAATAATTATTTTAACAAGTTATATAGTTAGCTATATTAGCTATATTATTATGTTTACTTATTTATATACTCTCATAGGCATCTAGGTACCTGATGTTAACTTGTCTAACTAATCTTAATGAAATAAAGTCTCTGGAATGGTTTTGTTGCAAAATATGATGGGCGACTGCTGATTTTTCTGGTCTTCCAAATTTTAAGTATGCTAAGCGTTCTTTATATCTTATTTCAGTAGTTCTTTTTGTCTGTCCATAATATTTGTATCGCAGTCTTTACATTCAATTTCGTAAATTCCAGACTTTTCCGAATTCTCGACTTTGCCTTTTAGATTTTCTAAAAGGCTCTTTAGTGTATGCCCAGTTTAAAAAACAACCTTCATACCTAGTTCCTTGAAAATCTTTCCAAAGTTCTTCGTGTATTGGTGTATGGAACTGAGATATATTTATCTTGGTTTTCGTCGTATTTAACGGTCGAGATTTCGTTCATTCTCAACCTAAACTTTTTCTTCCTTATTATATCATACACAATACCCCTTCAGAAACCGTTACTGACTGCTATTTCCTCTATTATCTGTTTTTTTGTGAACCTCTCATTTGTAAGAAGAAAAGTCAAAAAACGGTGCACTAGATAATTAAGTCCAGCACGTTTGTGCTGTCTGATGTGAACTGCCCTAATGAATCGTTTTCTAGCCTTCCATATTGGCTCCTCATTACCAAAACTTCAAGAAATGGAAGTTGTGCTTTATTTTTTAACTCGAACGTGAATTTTATTGATGGAAATATGTTATTTAAAAAGGAAACAAAGCCCTTAAACTTTGATTTTCTGTTATCGAATATCGCAAAAACATCAGTCATATCCTAGGAAAATACTTTGACTTTTCTTTGACTCCCATTTGGGATTTGCTCATGAACAGGTTTACCAGGTAGGGGGACAAGGGGTTACCCTTAGCCGTTTCCTCCGGTTGTTCATAAAAGCAACCTTCTACCTAGAAACGGTTTTGTTTCATACACACATTAGTCAGAGAAACGAATGTATCAATTTCGTTATTATTGAAATTATTTTTCTTCAGTGATTCCCTGAGGTATCGTGAGGTCTGTGGAATTGGGATGCTACGAAGTAAGGAACTACCATTAAAGGAAACCAAAATCTCACCTTCATGCAGATCGGTGTTTATTGAATGTTGTATGAACTCTAAGGATTTTTATATACTTAAACCTGGTTCGGCTATAGGCAAGCCTTCAAATTCCTCAGTGAGCCATTTTGCTATTTGGTAGCTAGGACATCCAATAGCTGACGATGGGGTGCATTGATTTTCCCGGTTTGTGGATTTTTGAGAGACAATATAGCTTTGACACCGTTGGGTTGGAAACTTGTAAGTTCCGTTTCAGTTGAAGGGTAAGTATGTTGCCACATTTCTTGAGGATGTCTTTTACTTCGCCAATCATCTTCGGTAACGGGTTGCTGAATAATTTATTCAGAATTACTATTTTGTTGTCTTTGTTACATTTCTATCAATAAAATTCATGTATGAGGTGGAAAATAAAGGACAACTTCCATTTCTTGACGTTATGGTAATGAGGAGCTAACATGGAAGGCTAGAATACGATGTATTTAGGAAGGAAATCACCTACAGGTATATTCCTGACGTGTTGGGCTGAATTTTCTAGTGCATCGTCTTTGTACTTTTCCTTTTATACATGAGAGGTTCACAATACACGAAGAACTTTGGAAAGATTTTCAAGGAACTAGGTATGAAAGTGGTTTTCAAAATAAGTCGAGCACTACAGAGCCTTTCAGGAAATCCAAAAGACAAACTCGTGAATTCGGAAGACTATTCACGAAATTAAAATCATATTTTGCAACAAAACCATTCCATAGACTTTAGTTCATTAAGATTAGTTGGACAAGTTAACAACAACAGACATCTAGATGCCTATGAGAGTGTAGAAATAAGTAAACATAGTATTATATGAATAACGATGGTGGACCAATACTATATAGCTTGTTAAAATAATTATTAGATTTACCTGATTATTACATAAGGACACACTATAAAACTATTTTTAAGACTAGTAGATAAGGCAATATTGTGAAATTAGTTTGAAACACTTACGACGCAGGTATCTGGAAGAGGTATATCTAATATATAAAAATGGATGTTTGTTGGTTGGTAAGAAATAAATTTCTACATCGCTCAACCGATCGTGATGAAACTTGACATGTATGAGTAATTTTTCATACAGAAGGTTTTTAGGCTATCAATTTTTCTCTAACTCTCCACTAGATGGCGCTGTAGAACAATTTTTTGAAAGCACTGTTCTATAACGCTGCGCACGCCTAAGTTCGTTAATTCTGATTCTGTCAAAACATTGGAACAGCAGCGATACAGCAACATAGTACTGGTAGAATATAAATTATTCATTACTCTTACTCTCAACGGAGAATTGCAAAAACTGTATTCACTTCTTTTATCACAAGTATCTTATTCCAAGTATTGAATTGGAAAAAACATGTAAAGCCAAACTTCATTAAAACTGTAATATTATGGTATAAATAAGAATACGTACGTATTTTTAGATTGATCTTCCTCTTGAAGATGATCACTTGGTGATAAAAACATGTGTCGAGGTATTAAAATAACGGTTTGGTGTTGGGATAAAATTCCAGTAATATTCATTACTACACCAAAGGTTTCAAACAGTGCATCACAAGTATCTGAATAAAGGGAAGTCATTGTATCATTGGATTACTTTTCGAATTTTGAAAACGGATGCAAATTGCAGCCTCCGAAATTATTTTCAGTGAATTATAAACTGCTGTATTTTTATCTATTATAGTGAGACGAATGAATTGACATATTGCAAAGTGGTTTGAAATTCAATGATTTCTTCGGATAATATAGCTTCTCAGTTGGTTCTGAGTCCGAGTGTTTATGTATATATTTATTTTGGTTTTTTCAATGCTTAAAAAAATCACGACATTTGCAGATTCCATATGAGAAATAAATATTGAAATCGAGAATACAAAAAAATTTCACCAGATATTTGCGACTGATATGCTTTCGTATTCTATAAAGAATACCAATAATAACAACATATAAAATGATAAAATAATAAAATATGTTCAAAACATTTTTTTCTTATTCAGCGACATAGTCATTGCAGTATCTATGTATTTACCCATGAAGGGGTAATGAAATCAACAAAATAATCCAAACAATAACTTCAAAATTTCTATACTAGTAAATTATGTTTCCACCGTGTATGGTTCACCTTCGAATGAAATACTAAGATTTGACACGAATTCAACAATTTATTTTTGTCAGTTACACAATTAGATAAATCATGAAAATTAATTTCAATGAATTATTCCTAGACGTCAGTTATCTGTCATAGATATCATCATTTCACTCTTTTTATTATCTGGATTTTGATAATCCCCCGGAACGGTTTCGTTTTCGTACTCCCCACTTACGTGTGCTGATTGACCCGCGTTTTGTCCATGTGGCGCCGAATGCACCAATCTGCCGATTAGCGAAGGTCTATCTCTGCGCAACCTTAACCAGTCATGTTGTGTAACTCTTTCTAGGGTCAACCTTTGAGTTAGGTCTGGCTCTAACAAATGCCTGACCAAAGACTTGGCGCTGGATGATAAGGTGTCTCTAACTCGAGAGCGGAACACCCAGTTCTTCGTCATCTGATCCTTGAGTAGTTTTCTCAGATTGGAATCATCGAAGGGCATTGATGCATTCAACATTATGAATAGGATAATTCCTAAGGACCAGACGTCTGACAGTTTGGGGTTGTAAGGAGTTCCGTTTACAACTTCAGGAGCTGCATAAGCTGCAGAACCGCAGTAGGTTTGACTTAAGATTCTTCTATTGTCGGAATCCACGCAAAATCTCGCGAAACCAAAGTCGGCTAGTTTTACATTGAATCTTCTAGACAACAGGATATTCTCACATTTGAGATCCCTGTGTGCTATATTTTTGCTGTGCAAATAATGGAGACCGCTTGCCATTTGTCTGAACCATATTTTTGCTTGCTGTTCCGGAACAACGCCGTTTTTCTTAATGAAGTCTAGAAGGTCCCCGTTATCAGCATATCTAATGGGAGAATTGATCAGATTATGTGAAAGCCAGTAAAGAAGAACTTACCGCATGAATATGAAAACTCTTGGTCCTCTTTGTAAGATGCTGTGAACTTGAATGATGTGAGGGTTCTCGATTTTTGTCAGTATCTCTAGTTCTCTAGGGAAAAACTTCTCTAAAAAATCTTTGGGAGCTTTTTCTTTGTCGAAAATTTTACATGCCAAGCGCATCTTCTTTGGCCCAGTACTGTCGACATAATCGGCGAGGTGCACTGTAGCATATGAGCCTTGTCCAATTTTTTTCCCAATTAGATATCCCCTCTGTTCCAATGCATTAACCTCTGAATTTCTGGGACTCAAGCGAGTCGCCATGTGGTGTCAGTAAATATATAGAATTTTTTCTTCACCCTTGATTTTCCAAGTATATCCATTCAGGCAGGTCGTGGGCACACATTAAGCACTTGAATTTTCTCTCAACTTCCTCTGAATATATTGCAAAGACATGGATTTTGACTACAGAAATTTGGGGAAATGTCACTTGTATTGTGTCAGGACAAAAATTATTTATTCCACTGTTACTTGATGATGATATTTACTCATTCTGTTAGAAAATATTCAGAGGCCAGCCAAGTTCAGTGAGTAAATTATTTTGAGAAAGCGGTGAACTGAATAGGGACACGGGTTCTCAAACATTGTGTAGAAAAGTACGTTCTGAAAGAGGCAATTCGTAGGTATGAGCATGATAATGGATTTGATAATGCTTTATCTCGTGAAGAGAAATCGTATACTCATAGTCACATTGGGGAATTTTCAGCACAACGTTTTCGTCACATAAGCCTAAAAGCAGCGACGGTCTTCTTCTCCTCGCATGTTGCTCGGAACCGTCGTTTCAGGCAAGAAAGGAAAAAATAGAGGTTCTACATAAGCAAATTTGAAAAAACTCAACTATTCAACTACACGCGTGGTGTATTTTGTACACCAATATCCAAATTTATATACTTTTTGATTGAAAATTCATTATAATTTCAATAATCTAATTTTAATACATATGAAAAAAATAAATCATGGGAAAAAATTTAAAAATTATCTTTCTCAAGACATCGTGAATAAAAAAAATATTCGAAATTGACTGTAGCCATTGAAATAATTTGACTTAATGCGAATCAACGTCTAAGTTAACCGCAGAAAATGTAGTGTTCTTGTCACCAATTACTAGTTTGATATTCATTTCGTGAAGCGATACATTCTCAACAGGATATTTTGGTTTCAGCATATTTTTTACATACGCTCTTTGGATATCGAAAGGTACAATTTTTATTTCTTCTCTTTTTGAGAGATTTGGTGTCACCAAATTTCTGTGGATTTTCATAATGGATAACGTTATATAAATAGTGTTCTTTCTAAATAAATGTCCGATAATATCATGATAACATACATACAATCAATATGAGTATAATGTCAAATACTAAATCACAAAGGGAAGCATAGTAATGATATACTGATATAATCGCACGCGTGATGTATTATGTTCACTGTAGTACTTTTCAGATCAAATATTCAAATTACACGACAATACTCAAACGGTAATTCCTAGATAATAGAGGACGACAGTCCAATGAAAGGCTAGATAGTGCAGATAGATAGTGTATCAAATACACCACTAAAATTAGATATGTAGATGCGTGAATTGTGAATGTCATCAAAACAGAAAAAATTTACCTATTTGAAGTATATCAGAGTTAATAATCTAGATATGAATCAATTTTGCAATAAAATTGAATCAACTGACATTTGGTGAAGCTCCCCAATTAGACTGGACCATCGAACCATGGACTATCATAAGGTAAAACTGCCAGGAAAATAATCTATCGCAAAAATCCAGAAACATGTCAAATTCATTGCTAAATGGAACAAATTACTATCCAAATCATAGTTGAACGGCAAAACTTTATTTACCACCAAATTTGTTCAAATATGGGAATGGGAATAAGCGACAATTCAGTGAAAAGGTCTTTCTATTCCCTATCTGTCTGTCTGTGTAAAATATGTTTTTCCGTTGACCAGCTACGAACGTTCGTACCGCTACGAACGACAACTTTACTAAGGATTAACGAGGTCTTACCTTATAACGTGTGATTTCTAACACGGGTTGGACGATAGTAAGTGAAAATCGATGGTTCAACCTGGTCTGACCACCGGTCAATTCGAGTGAGTGAACAAAGCACCCACGTCGAACCGATCAGCTGCCGAACCGATCAACTGCATTGCTTTTGAAAATCAATTCATCCATTTGGAAGACAAGTACCTTCGAAGTCAAATATATTTTAAGTGAAAACTTCTCGTAGTGCACTGACTTCAGACGGTATGGTAGCTACGGACGGTACGTGCGCTCCGTACTTTTTTGAGTACCTACAGGATGGAGACAGACGGTCGGTAGGTAAAACCACAGTCTCATCTTAGCTTTGCGCTGAGTGTTTTGTGAAAAATCATACCGGTATTTTAATTTCAGAGCCCCAAACAACATTCGTGATCCAAGATCAGACAGCGCTGTTTCGATTCGCTCTAGGTCTCATCAGTTTTACTGAGCTGAATCACAAATACATGCCTGGACTCAATTGTCTATAAAGAACACACTTGAAATGAAATAGAGGTGATGTCATCTTTCATTACGGAGACGACATTTATCGGATCGATAGAAGACTCAATTCACGAATGTCAAAACAGAACGAGGCTTCCCCAGGCAGTCCGTAACAAAACTAAGCTTCGACATTTATAGCTGAGCGAGATTCATTCAGTTTTCTACTGTAGCATTCACTGTGAGGCAACTAGTTGATACCAGAACCCAAAAACCAAGCATCCCACACTTCACAGTGCTGTTTCCACCCACCATTGGTCCAATTAACGATGCTAGATTAAGACACAAATACATTGCTGGACTTAATTGGCTTTAAAAGACAAGTCTTACGAAGACGACGCTTTACTTTGCAACGGATGCCTTATGAATCCTCGTTAATCTTCGGTATTCATGCATTAAGTCTTTTGTCAATTCATCTGATGGTGTCTACTTACTCAGACATGTCTTTTGATGATAATTGATTCAGCTGATGAGATCTATGGAGGGTAAAACCAGCGCTGTCTTGTGTTGGATCACTAATGTTTTCATTGCTCGGGTATCAACTAGTTCCTTTTCTGAGAAAGTTGTAGATAAATACAGTGGACGAATCTTGAAGTCAGTTCTGCAACGGAACGCTTTGGAGAGTCTTGTTCATCTTTGATACTAATGGATTGCGTTCTGTCTTCATATTGAGAGAAAGCATCGCCTCTACTTGTCAATACATTAGGATAGGGTTGTGTTTGGTCCGAAGCGTGTGGGTATATTCGACCCTCCACCGCAACCCGCTAGGGTTTATTGTAGCTCATACCTATTTACACTCGACTAAATAAACCCATCTTCTCAACGGCTCTGCCGAACTCTAAATACCTGATTCATTCCCCAGCGGGGCAGGTACAAAGTATTTGCTCTGCTGTTTGATCATTTTCAAAACAGAGGTGAAACACACTGTCTTCCGACAGTCCGAATCTCTGTATATATGTTTGAAAAAAACTATTATAAATGACAGTGACCTGTAAGAAGGCCTGTCAGACATCGTGGTTCATCCCTACTGTAGTCCAACAACTACATTATGTCAAGAGAAGAATAAATTATTGTGAGTCTGATGGAAGAAGTCAAAGGATTTACAAAATAAATTATAGGAGATTCGAACTTGAGGAGTTTCACAACCTATCTTTAGACTCAATCAAGAGTGATTGCAAGTTCTTCCAGTACTTTCGTATGATCTGCAAAAAAGTTCGAGATCTTTTTACGAATATGGAACTATAAAGATAAACGACAAACATCAGGGAAGTACTCTGAATGAGGCATTCGATAGAGTTCAGTAATGTACAGTAGAGTTTATAATTAGTGTAGGTGCACTTTGGAAATTGAACATAACAATTAATTAAATTTGTATTGACAAATTCTGTGAACATCGCTTCGTATTCTTAATGCTATATGAAAGGACAAAAAGTTAATGGGAACAAAAAAATCAATAAATAAATCAGATATAAGTCGGTATGGTACAAGTAAAAATATATAATTTCAATATAGGAAAAATACAAAAAATATCTTCATTTTACATACTCTAAGAACTTTCTGTCCCGTAACCCATTTCGACCAATCGATTCTTGTGAACAAAATTTAAAAAATATTAAATTATTTCTTCAGGAAATGTTATGAAAAGAGAGTATTTTTGTTTGCGGTTTCGACCTAGTGCGCGCTAATGTTGGAAATGAATTACTTGGAACAATTACAGTTTTTGCCATACAGCGAATATCAGGTTTATACTTGCCAAACGATTCAGATACGTAAAAGCCTATCTTAAGAATTATGATGTTAAACTCAGAAATTGTTTCATAACCTTTTGAACATATCAGTTATCGGGTACTCAATTTCAGAAAGGGTTGAAATGATTGAACTTATTATTGAAAAAAGAATGTGGAGTAACCAAGTTATTCCAAAAACGGCATCCTGATCGACATTTTTCTGGGAAAATTGTTTGCGTATTTGGTGTATGAAAAAGACATGGTGAAAATCCAGTACTTGATGAAAGTATACAGTATCAGTATGTACCACGACACAGTAGAATCATTAGCAGGAAAAATAAAAAACACGTCAACCATAGTATACAGGGGGACACATTTTGGAACATTCACATTTGCCGTTATCCCCTATCGCACTCCCAGAACATGTTATCAATTTTTTTAAATGTATCTCCCTATATTGTTTCGCATTATCAGATGCTCCATGATGAGCAGATTTCAATAAAGTATGAAATATAAGGTCTGAAGCTTATAGTACGGAAGCTACAAATTATTTTAGTTGAAAACGAGCCACTCTGAATGAACTTCTCTACAATCTATTACGTAGGTTTCATAGATGTTTTTGTGAAGCATATTTCAAAAAAGGCTTATTTGGGAAACTGGACTGATGAAAAATTTGCAATCTCTTACTAAGTTATTTCGAGAATCATAAATCAGTGGTACAAATGGTTTCAGGATTCTTCATAAGTACAAATTTCATCCATATAAAATTAGACTAGTTCAATGAATTGAACGAAGATGATTTTGATAGACGTATCAAGTTTTGTGAAAGTCTCACTGAACAATCAACTTGCATCAGGATTTCTTGTATAAAATTTGCTTTTCGGATGAATGTATGTTTGGTTAGAATAGAGAGGTGAATCGGTAAAATGTTGATATTGTGGTGTGATACAAATCATCATTTATACCGTTAAGTTCATTCCCAACGACCTCAAAAACTGAATGTTTGGGTAGGAATTTCAGATGACCACATCATAGGACTTTTTTATCGATGATAATTTGATTAGTGATAAATATTTGGATATGTTGGAAAATAGAATAATACCGTGCATCGATAAGGCAATTGAGTAGGATATAAATTTATTCGAAAACAAAATAGTTTTTCAGCAGTATGGTGCACGTTCTTATTATGCAGCTGCAGTGCGATAATTTTTGGATGATCATTTTTCCGGTCACTGGAATTGGCAGAAGAGGCCCTACAGAATGGCCACTAAGGTCTCCGGATCTCACTTCTGTAGATTTATTCTGAAGTGTATGAGATAAAATCAACAACATTAGAAGCTATGAGAGGCATTGCTGTGAAATAACTCCTGAGATTCTCAAAAATTTGAGGGCGGCAATGGAAGCTCATTTGTACCATTGAATGGAAGTTGGTGGAAACGTTTTTGAACATTTACTGTAGAACATTTCTTTCTTCTCATTGTCCAGTCATCAGATTTTATTTAAGAAATTATAAAAAAAACTCTTTTTTTGATTTCTTGCTTCCATATTTGTCTCTAGAACGAATATTTCAAAATGTGGCCTCCTGTATAATTGTTGACCTGTTCTTTTTATTTTTCCTGCAAATCATTGTTTCAAAAGTTATTCAGGATGTCTCGTTTTCAACTCAAATAATTTGTATATCCAGAAACATAAGCTTCAGACCATATAATTTATACTCTGTTGAAATCTCCTCATCTTGGAGCATTTGGTAATGCGAAAAAACATAGGATGATCCATTTAAAAAAATAGGTGACACGCTCTGGGGGTGCGATAGGGGAAATAACATCAAATGTGAATATGTCAAAATGTGTTCACCTGTATACTATTGTTCACGTGTTTTTTTATTTTTCCTGAAAATCGTTGTACTAAAAGTTATTCAGGGTGGCTCCTTTTAAATGGAATGCACTGTTTTTATTAAGATATGGACCTACAAAAACACATGATATTCAACGGACAAAATTTTTGAAACAACCTAATAGTATTGGAAGAATTTTGATTTGATATTTTCTCAATCATATAAATGCATCTGCAAAAATTGTGCCAAGGGTAGTTTCTTCATATAAACATATTGAAATCCTGGCTTAGCTCGATTATGGAACAGGAGATATTATCTGATTTTGACTTGTCATATGTTATTCTCAACGTATTTGAGTTACATTTTATTGTGAGAGTTCGACTGAACAGTTTACAAAACAAGAACATGTGTTTCACTTCACATTTCAGTTACACAAATTGCTACTGAAACGAATGACGATGTCATCGTTCTGCTTGAGGAATTGTAAAGAGAAACATGAGTTGGTAAACCTTTTTTAGTGAAAATAAAAATACATCTTTTTTGTGTTTTGACAGAAAAGTATATTCCACTATACATATATTTACCCAACACAATTTATGAACAGTGATATTTATTTGACCTTACTTTATTTTATTACCATATTTATTACCACTCTTTATTTCAATTATTACCATATCTTTCATTGAATATACTTTTTTATTCTTGGGATTTCTCGTATTGAATTTTAATTAATGTCTCTATTTTTTAATATCATTTGAATCAATCACATTATTAACGAGCAGTCTTTGAGATCAATTTTTCAATAAACAGTTATCGCAAGAAATAATGAAGCTGAAAAGTTTGAAATAATGTTATTGAGACTTTGATAAGGTTTAATCGTAACATTCTTTAAGAAATTCACTAATAGCATCTAATTCTTCAAAATATTTATCATGATGCAAAATAAACAAGGTAATATTTATTGATCAATTATGAAAATCTGATATTCATTTAAGAATCTTTACTTTTGAACTTACTAGTCTCTCAAAAATCTACTTTTTGTGAAAATTCAACGAAGTCAACAATTCCATAGCACCTACGTAAAAACCCTTCCATCAGATCTTTTATATTTTCCTTTCCACTCCGTATCACCAGACTGAGAGCTCTTGTTCATGGTATAGGTACCTATAACCGACATCTATGCTTCTATAAAATGAATGAAAATGCATTGATTCACCAATTCAAAATGGTAATATATATTTTTTGACAGTACCAGAAGAAGTCGAATGTATCACAACTCACTAGAGAAAAACAAAAACCTCCTCAGAAAAAATGATTACATCTATTGAATGGCTTATACTCTTTCATCGGTATTTTCAACATTTTGCATTCACGAGCCATTTTCAGAGCAATACAAAACACAACTGTACTTTTGAATATGGACCAGTAGTACCGGTTGTTGTAAATGGAAGTTACGAGATCTATCGGTGAAAAGTTAAGATCAACAGGATTTATTTCATCATATTCTTCGTCGGTATCGATATCAGTAGCCTGTTTCTTGGGATCATCTTCTGGAGTAGATGTTTCGGTAGTTGGTTCGACTCCTGTAGTTTCACCCCCCGTAGTTTCCGCTTCTTCTGGATCTTCAATATCAATAGTTTCATCTGCTGTTTCATCGTCAGCCATATTATCGAATGAATTCTGAAGATGAACAATCACACAACAACAAATTTAAAATAGAACTTCTGATGGGAGGTTTGGAAGTATCAGTGAGTGTCAAAATTGAATGACATTGAGTTGTCATTGTTGTTTAGAATATCAATATACAGGGCTGATCAGAAGAAGCAATTGATTGTTTGGTGAGACAAGAATGGCCCCTTTGCTTATCTCTTGAACCGTTCATAAAACTTGTAAGTTTACATTAGTGCCTATTGAAATTGATTCTGTAATCATAAATTCAAAGCATATGCATATGATGTCATTATTCATGTCATACACGAAAGATATATACAGGATTTGGATGTATGCATTACATTTTATGAGATAGGAGCGAATCCGGAACAAAAACTCAGGTTTGAGTTTTGAGGGACTGGCGTGCAAGAACTATCGAACCTTTATCACAGCTTACGTAAGTAAGCTGTGCCTTTATCATATGGTGGAAGTGAAAAGGCTCAGGTACGATTGAAGTCAATGATTTCAATGAAATGGTTCATATGAACTGGGAGAAACTATTCATAAATATGGAAATGAATATGATCACTGACAAAATGAGAAAGGTACTTTAACACTTATATTATTTCTGAAGTTCAGTTTCTCGCACATATTCTACCTCTCAATAAAGCACAATCAGATAAAATCGTTAAAATTAGTAGAAAAAAACTTGTAGCACGGATTTTTGTATAGAGTCAGAAGAAAACAACTATACTTGAGATTTGAGAAAGAAAGACTGAAACTAATTGATATTGAGCTATAGGCTGATTCTTTATTCATGAATGCCCTTCTCTGTACAAACACGAGACTGTATTATAAGACACCGTTGTTGAGCTTTCTCCAGAGGCAATTAATTCGCACACAACAACCTAAGAAGCACCAAAATAATATAAGGAAACTTGAATATGGAAATTAAAATATTGAACCCGAAAACATTTCATAATGAAAATCAGAAAAACAAAAAAATTGTTCCGCTTATCCAAGAAAAACACACCGATCGTAAGTGGCCAACTATATGGAACCGTATATCCAATAAAAACATCAATTCAGATTGGAGCGCGTCAGTTTATAAAGTGTTAGGAATCACACGTTAAAAGGTAAGACCTCGTTAGTCCTTAGCTCGCACAAGTTTCTCAACTTCTGGGAGTTGTCGTTCGTATGGGGGCAGCAGCTGATTAACGGAAAAACAGATTTAAACAGATATATTGTTGCGTTTTTGTAAAGTTGTTTCGTGAAAATCACACAACTTGTTTTTTAAATACGTTAGTAATGGATTTTCATCAAATATCGGCCAATTCCATCATATAATGAATGAAATGTTTGTTATTCAAGGCAAACAAACTGATTGAATGGAGTGATATAAATTTGAAACCAAGTCAAGTCTCATTATGATTTGGATTTCTCTGACCTACTCCGTATAAACATCATTCCATTCACAGAATTCCTTTCAGTTCATCCACAGAAATACCCCATATTTTCAAAACAATAGCAACCATTATTTTGCAATTTTTTTATATTGAATATCTTTACGAGTGTCAATTAGAACTATGCTAATAAGTGAATAGAGGATTCTATAAATTATCATTAGGTAGTAACCTAAAATGTATTATTTTTGGTAGTATTTATCAATAGTTCAAGAAATGAGAATTCAATTCCACTCTTACCTGATATGAAGAAATTAGATAGTTTCAAGTTATCCTCATTATTTACTGAACGGCTTGACTTTGGAGAATTATCCGTGGATGGTATGGTTAAAGAAGTTAAATGTTCTTCGATTGTAGTATCTTTCGAAAAGTTTTCATTGTGATTGCTCTTCACATGTACTCTCTGCATGAAAGAAACCTAAAAAAAATATCCGATTACAACAGTATGGCACTTATGTATTACATTTTCCATTCAAGACTTTTTTAGTTTTTCATGACATACGAAAAGTACCTACTAAATAATTGCAGAATGTTTTTAACCAAAAATAATTGTGAAGATATTTTATCTCATAGTTAACCTTTCTTAATACCAAAATTTACATTTTCATCACTAGAAACTAGTTCATATTCCCTCCCTCATTAATTTTTCTTAGAGTTAGTAATTTTTTCAAAAAACTCACCAGATTGTCGAGTTCAACCTCGGTAAAAAGCATAATGTCCCTTGAAATAGCTGGTGAAGATTCAATGGGAGGTTCTTCTGTATCCATATCAAAAAATAACAAATCAATGAAATTGTTCATCCTGTTTTTATCCAACAAATTGAATAGATCAGAGAATCGTGGATCGATCGGCTCGAATTTGCTCAAAGCCAGTGACTGAAGTATCTGGCAAACTTGAATGAGGTTATGTCTGTTGATATCGGTCACTTGAGAAGTACAAATACCATACTGCTCTGGATCCACAATAACAGGACATACATACAGAGTGAAGATCAACTCACTGGTAACAGCATTGGCCTAGAATTAGTTTCACTTGATGTCAAATGATATAAGTATTCCATGATAAATACACTTAAATATTGTTCGGTTATATGGGACCCATACTATAATGTAAATATCGATTTGATTGAGAATGTTCAAAAGGAATTCTTAAAGAAGTGTGCTTTGCACTCTGGAATTAAACGAAATTAATATGAGTACAGTCAACTCGTAATCAAATTAAATATAAAATCATTGGAAGATAGGAACTTGATTTGAATTTGAGTTTCCTCTTCAAATTGATAAATAGTGAGATAAACTGCCCAGAACTACTTCAACTAATTACTTTTCATATTAAACAAAAAGATACGAGAAATCCTGACATTTTTCATATACATTTTTTTCATACCAATTATGCTTTGAACAGTCTGATTCCTCGTATTCTGAAGCTGGGAAATCAATATCATAATAACTTTCTATTCAATGTATCACTTCAGGTCGAAGCTTTTCTTACCTTACCATTTTCTTTGTAAGTACCAGATTACTTAAATATTTTCTCTTGTAAGTACCAGAATTGTTTCATCTTTTAGTAATATAGTCACTAGACATAAGGATTTATTAATATTTTGTATTTCACATTTTGTCAAATATTTTATAAAATTGTAATGTAGACATCAGACATGAGCATTAAAACATACTTTGTAGTTCCCCACACTTTGTTAAATATGTTTTTGTAAATTGGCTTTGCCGTTGAATAAATAAATAAATAAATTTACATTGTGATCAATTTTGAAATGTATCCATCAAACAACTTTTGTGCATGTGAGGTTTTGTAGCCTTATGAATGATATTCACTTAGCAAAAATTCTAAATAACATTAAATAGTAAATGTATTAAATTCATATATTTATTTATTCATTTACCTACTTATTTAGCTATAAGATGGGAAAACCCCATTTTGAAGTACATAAAAATGTAAAATAGGTAGAATAATAAGTAATACACCTGCACCCATCAATCATAAAGAATATATGTGGAAATTCTGTTTTTGAAATTAGTGAACATTGAACCAAAATACTTGATACGGGAATGACAGAATCACTTATGGTTCTATTATTCCCTAACTGAATGACATTCGATCGATGGCTTAATCCTAAAGTGTGTGTATCCATGTCGAGAGGATGAATGACACTGAGCCTATCACCACTCTCTAGGGAACCTTCAAGATACTGAACACCCTCTCGTCGTAGCATCGCCTTGTCACGGTAATGCGTGGCTCTGCCGTGATTGACCTTCGTTCCCTAGCTACTCGTGGGACTTTTATGGACAAAGTAAACTTAAAAATTTTTTCTTACTCTG
>WOGP01000299.1:6401-26805 GCA_015342065.1 Leptinotarsa undecemlineata
ACTCGAACATAACAGGTTCTTTTAATCGCGTAATAGACAAAATACATTTTTAACATTCAATTACAGTTTATTTTTTTATGTGTATTTAGAAACTTAAGTTTCTAACAACTTAACCACGCCAAACAGTACCCTAAGGATCTGAGAAATGATTGGTTATCTACAGCCCCCTAGGACTCTAAAGAATGAGTCTCCACAGCCCCCTACGACTGTGAGGATCATATTTGATAGACCAGAGCTTCGGAAAGGATACACCAAAATATGTCCTGTG
This sequence comes from Leptinotarsa undecemlineata, assembly GCA_015342065.1. Taxonomy (NCBI): domain Eukaryota; kingdom Metazoa; phylum Arthropoda; class Insecta; order Coleoptera; family Chrysomelidae; genus Leptinotarsa; species Leptinotarsa undecemlineata. The sequence continues at coordinate 6,670 of WOGP01000299.1, forward strand.
GGGTCCAATAAAAACATTGAAATTGATAAGATTCAAAAACCAAAAAAGAGGTTATTCACAAACAGGTCATTCACAAACTAATCCCACATGAGTGCTGGTGAATTCTAAAGGGTTATTTGAAAATGAAATGAAAACTATATGCCTCTTGAAAAACACTGATTTAATGAGATAATACTCCAAGTTGTGTGTCATAATGGCAACAAATTATTCAACAAAATGAAAAAATCAATGCAATACGATCACATCACGTCTTTTAAAGGCACATTCACATACGACTGATATTTCAACTACTTTTTAAGCATACTGAATATAATTATTACTATTCTAACCTAACATGATTTGAGAAGCAAACATTTCAATTCAAGTTTTGTTCTCCACAACTGTTACTCGACATATTTCCTTGCATCTGGTTCACCATCAGATAGAAATCATGCGCGTGATTGACACTGAAATATATGAGCTAATATCGAATGACAATGCTAAATAAAGTTGTGCGGAACTTCCAAAATGAATATTTTAGCATATAATCCTCCGATAGCACCACACTAACTTTCCAGTATGGAATATCATGAAAGAAAATAACCCCAATGATAGTGATCCATTCAAACTGTCTGATATTGACTAAAGTTGCAAGATAAAATTCAAATCGTATTATTAACCACTTCATATGGCAACAAAAATGAAACCGAGTCTCGAAGAAAAGTAATGAAACAGAAAAAATTTGAACCAATAGATCAAACTACCAAAAAACACAAAAACGTATGAAAACTATTTTCACGACTGTTTTAATCATAATCGATAATCAACTTCAAACTTTATCACGGACGTATAATACAAATATTCTGTTGAGAATATTGGAAATTCCCATCCAAAAATATCAGTACCATCTTATCAAAGTTTTTTCGACAGTATCAGGAATCATCACAGGATTAATACCACATTTATTCTAATTGGTTACAGCTGTATGTTCTTTTTCTTTCGATATATTTACTATTTGGGGATCCACCCATCCAACGGATGTTTCCTGCTATCACCGCCTCATAAATTCAGTCTAGAATTTTTGTCTACAGTGGTAGTCAGTTGACAGTGCACTTTAAATAATTATCACGCATTTTCAAGAAAGAATCAATCAATTGAATCTACTGATCATTAACTTGTAAAAAATATATAAGGATTTATTTTTAGAAGTTCACAACTCCTAAGTAAACTAAATCTACTATAGATTCAAATTATAGTGTTTTTGATCAAATAACGCCATCTGCATGCATTACATATCAGCTTACCGCTGAACGCTAAAATCTAATAGAAATCTGGGGTATGTGAAGTATTGTCATTATTAATTTCAAGAGCGCATAAGAGAATATATTCAGTAAATCATGTAGGTTAGGTTAGGTCCAAAGTGAGTGGCTCAATTCGATCCTCCACCGCAACCCGCAAGGGTTTATTGTGGCTCACACCTATTCACACTTGACCAAATAAACTCAGCTTCTTAACGAAGCCGATTAGTTTGTTTGGTAAGTGCTCTTCCAGATCAAATGGTGGGAGTTTGACTCTGTCAAACTCTTAAAACCTGATTCGGTCCCCAGTGGGGCAGGCACAAAGTATGTGCTCTGGTGTTTCTTCATTTTCCAAACAGAGGCGACACACAATCTCTGTATCTGCATATGATGATTCAAATGACAGTGACATGTAAGAATGCCTGTTAGACCGCCTCATTCATCCCTGCTGAAGTCCAACAACTGTTTGGTATCAAGTTTCGAAAGATCTTGGTGTGAACCACTTCTGGAAGATCCTGCCAGAGTCCATAAATCTTCTTGCTATCCAGGTGTTCAATCTTTGTTTCGAAAAGCCTAAAACGTTGTCAATGACAGGTTCTGGTTTGATGAAATTGCTTGCAGCACCCTCCTTGCAAGGGATCAGCAGCCTCATTGCCTTCGAGGCCAGTATAGACAGGAATCCGGACCAGAGACAATCTGTTAAGTTTTCCTATCAAAGAGAGTGGTTTTTGGCAATTTGCTACCAATTTGAACGTTGCTCGGTAGGAGCCAAGAGCTTCCAATGCCGCTTGACTGTCCGAGAATATTGTTATTGACTTGGGTATGAGGTTGGATTCTTCCAATCTCTCCGCACACTATTCAATAGCGTACATTTCCGCTTGAAATACATAGATACTAAAATTGTCAGATATCAGAAAAAAAAACAGATATTGATAGTCGAAGAAAAGAAGATAGAACTGAAACCCCTGGCGTAGAATAAAACAAAAACAAGCACTACTCCCAAACACCAGAACGGCAATCCTCTTATCAACACGTGTTGAACCAATCAAGTTGGCTTCATCAGGAAATGAACTGGAGTAGAATAGAATTGGCGAATCTGCATTATTTTTGTTTATTCAGTGTAAGATAATAATCTATTTTTTCACCATCCTGTGTTATTGGCTAAATTGGTTTATTTGTTCATATATTTATATATCCGCACTTCTCAGCTTCATTCAGGGGTAGTTTATGGTTTATTGGTTCCTTTTTTGTAGATTACACTGTTTATGTTACCTATCAGTCTTTGTTGTATTTATTTATTCCATATATTCCATTTATTCTTATAGTATTTTGTTACCAATTTCCTCAGCCACAATAAACCCTTGCAGGTTGCGGGTTTGGACCTACCCATCCTCTCATCTTTTCAAAATCTCATAACTAAATTATCTTGATGTTTTCTAATCTTCATTTCCTTTATGTCTTGAAATTATTGTGTAAAGTCATGTGACCTTCATTATGATCTAAGTATATTTTTTTATTTTGTATCCTTTTAGGAGCCTTTTCAAATGTTTCTTTCATTCACACATTGTTCCAATATCATTCATTTGCTATGTGATGGAATCGGCCAATACTTCCAAAAAACACTTTATTGTGAAATTTTTACTTAACAGTTTTACAAAAACGCAACATGTTTTTCACTATACCATACCTTTTTCAGGCGTGTCTGTATTTTCAACATTTTTAATTAATATCAAAACCAGTTTGTAGTTTGTGTACTGAAGTATGCGAATAAAAAATTTTCGACTAAACTTTTCCTTTTTTTTATTGAATATTGCGAATAACAGATTTTCAACTTCATGTAGGTACATCACGAAATGAAGGATGTAAATCTTCACCAAAGTTGAACATATTTTCAAACGTTTCAGTCCACCACACAGAATGAAATATTATTGAAACTCACAATATTGTAAAAAAGACAAAAATTGTTTCTGCAACAAGACATTTTAGTTTGGCTCTTGACTTTCAATGTCTTTCAGTATTATTTCGCAAACCCTAACTGAAGTGATATCATTATTTCATTAGAGAAATCGAGAATATTAGACAAACCTATATCCCTAGATCAGATTTCAACTCTTTCGATCGTGTTCGAGTTGTGTCTAGCTTATTGTTTCTCTTGCCACGCACACGTTATTGTCATCGACTTTTCTGGTAAAGTTACACGAAACCAAGAAGGGGATTTGTAGTCTCGCTCACATCAAAAGGGGATTTGTAGTCTCGCTCACATCAAAAGGGGATATAAGCATGATTAATTATCTTATAATTTACTACCTGTTATTGATAAAGAGCAGGCATTTGTTATATGAACAGGTCTACGTGAGTTTCCATTACTGGAGTTGATTTTAATAGATTGAAGCAAATTTGGAAGCGGAAAGTCTAATGAAATTTTCTAATGACAGAGAAAATATTACTTTCATGATTTGTTACGTCACAGTAAGAGTAATGATGTAGATATTATCGACCGCAATATTTCTATAAAACTACAGAAACAGTCTATGAACTATCTCTATTCAATTTCAGAAAACCAAGTTAGCTTCATATAGCATTGACCTACTTTGATGAACGCAGGGACGAACATCAAACATACAATAAAAATACTGAAACTGATACTTTGGTTAACTTTATATTAACAGTTTCTGAATCTTATAAATAAAAAATGGGCAAATGCGTATGTACTTTTTCCATTAGAAACTCTAGGAAAACTGAATTCCACGCGAAAAAAGTTGCGGGCATCATCTAGTAAAAAATATATTCATGGGTTTGGGAATTCAGAAGTATTCATTTCAGCTCTTTCCAAAATCATTCTCTTAATCGAATAGCGGAGCGTATGGCTACACAAATTTTCATAATTCATAACCATATAATCAAAATACAGATTTAAAGTTTTTTTCCAAGTCACTCAGCGCACCGTCTGTAAAACTAGAAAACTACCCGTCCGGATATCCGGTATGACTCCCACCCCATTAGTGGTTCAACTTTGATCAGGAACTCGAATTGATTGTTATGTGAGGGATTTGAGAACATACTTTCTATTATCATTTCTCTCCCCTCCTGATAGTCATAAAATTATTGCGCAGAAAGGGTTATTATTCAGGATTTCGTTAACAAATAAATGAAGGTTTAATTGCGTTCTAAAACAACAAGCAACAATGCACAATATCTTTCATTCTTGAATTGAAATAATTTTTATTACCTTATTAATTACCTTTGACAACTATCAGCTGTATCATTTGTGAAAGACATGAACTGAAACATTTTGAAATCGCGCTACTGGTTAAGACTGTAACAAAATGTATGTGATTATTGTGGTTCCGGATTTCAATTTTTTATTCAATCAATGATGAACTACATAACTGTTGGTAGTATAATTTGACATCCGATATTCATTTACCAATTATTGATAAATTGCATTTTCAGACGGAAATACCTATGACTTTCGCTATTACTTCTTGCCGTTGTTGATTTAGATTCTTGAGTTGGCTCTATTGAACTTGTCAATTATTGTTGTTCATATCATATTAATTTCCAGTGTCTCGCAGTGCTAGAACTAGTGACTGTTCATAGACAGTGAAATCTTTAAAGTTTAAATATGCCATGGCCTTGCTGTAGAGGGTATGAATTATGGTTGCTGTACAACGAGTGGTGACTGGCTCTTGGTCATGCTCGAATCAGTCTTTCAGTTCCTCCACTTGTTTTTCCGAATTCTTCATATCTCTCCTGACTAGTTTTATATCTTCCATGATCTTTCTATTGATATTTTATATTCCAACTTGCTTCTCTTTGAGTGAGAGACATGAAAAAATGAGAAGAAATTAGCAATGATAATTGAAGGTAAAAGAATAAGTACCCTAATTTGTAAAGAAATGGAATTTAAAATGAATTAAAATTCACACTTGATAACATGTTAATAATTTGCAACCAATGAAAATAGAAAAATATGAAAAATGAAGTAATCACATATAATAATGTCAGGTCAGACAATTTCACTTTCAGCTTCGATTAGTTTGTTGGGGGTTCAAATGGACACCAGTATGTCCAGTATGTCGCTGAAATTGCAGCTGCTGTTTCTCAAAAGTTTGGAACACTGTTCCGAACCAGAAAAATGTACACAACTCAGCAACTTTTGATGCTTCATAAAGCTCATATCAGACGTTATTCGGAGTATTGTTCTTATGTATGGAGCTCCTTCCCTGAGCATACCCTGAAGCTGCTGGATTCCATCCTGAAAAGAGCCATCCGCCTAATTGGAGACGTGAACATCACTTGCAACCTCGATAGTCTGGAAGATTGTTGTTGATAGTTGGAGATTGGCCTCTTTTCTATAGATACTTTCACGGGAAGTGTTCAAGTGACTTGGCATATTTGATTCAACCCAGAGCGGTACATATCAGAAATACGCGACGGACTGTGGCTGCTCATCATTTTTGTGGTTCAACTCAGTACACCTCGAACTTCACTGTTTAAGAACTCTATAATTTGGAGATCTTCGTTTATGTGGAATAAACTTTCTGAGAACGTTTTCTAAATGAATTTAAATATCCAGCGAATCAAATTCCCTTTCGCACAGATACCGTTCTCAGTGTGCCTTAAGGATTTTCCGGTAGTGCTTGTGTTGTCTTTGGATCCTCTGTTATTCTTGATACATCGAGTCTATTCAGAGATTATTATGTATAGGTTATAGATTTTCTGGTTCAATTTACATCGTTCATCTGCTTGATTGAAGATTTCCATGTTGCACTACCTTAGTTGCACAAACTCCATTTTGAATCCATGATACTACATGTGAAATACTCAAGCTTCAGATGACTCAATGATATATTGTCCAAATATGCTGCCCTATTACGGAATTTTCAGTATTTTTTCGTTGGTTGCTTCTCTTGCCTAGCTGAAAAAAACTATTAACTGCCTCTACATGTCAGCAATATAAGACTTGCCTGATTCACATGTTATCCAGAACGTAATTCTTGCAATTATTATCGGTCTTTGGTGGCTTGATTTTTGTGAGGCTGCTACGTATAGTGTACCGTGTCTGAAGTGATATCACTGATTGTGACACCTTCTTATTCTCTTGTTTTTTTTCATTCAGTGTTTGCTGTTGAAGATATGTCCTCTGATGTGAGCCAGATCCAGGTCGAAACCACTAAACGCAGACGTCTCCAAGAATCGTATTTTCATTTTCTACAAAAAGCCCTTCAACCAGGATAGTATGGGGATACGTAAAGTATGCCAAAGCCTAATCAAGTGGAAAAAAGTGCCTACGGTGCACTTAAGAGGAGGCAACACATTCAAGTGACCTATAAAAAGTCTCGAGTTATCAGAAATGTTCCAGTTATCACTCGATGGATACTAAAAATCGAAAATTAGTGAAATCTATTTGTATTCATTTCTCATTCTCTATTAACATTTCTCTTTCCTTCATTTCTAATTCACTTTTAGTTTTTTTATTTTTATACTATCTACTTTTTACCTATTGTTCCACTCATAGGTATATTAATTTATTTTTTACTTACGGTCACTATATAGCTCAGATCAGACCTTCTTCACAGTATTGTTCTCATGTATGGACCTCTCTCCCAAACATACCCTGAATTTGCTGGATTCTATACAGAAAAGAACCATCCGCCTGATTGGAGACGCGAACATCATGTGCAACCTTGATAGTCTGGAAGATTTGTCTTTCTTCTATATATACTTTCAAGGGAAGTGTTCAAGTGACTTGGCACATTTGATTCCACCAAGAGCGGTACATATCAGAAATACGCGACAGACTGTGGCTGCTCATCGTTTTGCGGTTCAACTCTGTACACCTCGAGCTTCACTGTTTAAGATCTCTTTCACCTTTCACGTAACAAAATATATATAGTCTCACTCATTGTTTAGTTTCTCTAATTTTTTCGATAGCATATCATCCGAATACTTCTGTCCGGGTATTTTCTTCTCTCGGACTTCAAATTCGTCAACACTTTTTTACAAAATGGACAATATTACACGATTGTAATATTTACCAAGAAACGTCAACCATATTCAGACGGTGATTGATTCCGGACAAATTTAACAATAACTTCATCAACAAAAATCACTTTACAATTATTCCATTTATAAAAGTCACTACTATATCAGTTTTTTCAATAGTAAGCAAAAGAGCCTTATCATATAATTGCAGAAAATTGTAATCGAAAGTGATCGGGGTTGATACTGATTAAGTTAATTGGGGTAAAATAGCAGCTAAAATATCCAGAATTGTATGAATCGATCGAGGAAAACTGGTCCGCAGTATTTTCTTGCTTTTAGGCTTTGTGCTTCTCCATCTTCATACAAAAAAAAACAACTACTTCCACATGAACTTTGAATTATACAAAAAAAACTTTTGAAACAAATATTTCTCTGGGAACACTGAATTATATGAAAGTAACTTTTTACTATTCAGTTTGTACTCCAGGCATTCGTTATGGATCTGAGTCAAGTACATTTCGTACAAACAAATCACAATGTGATATATTGAATAATTGCAGTATAAATTTCACCTACATGGAACAACAACACACTTGCCATATTACCTCATCAACAACTTTCTGGATAATATTTCATAATCATAATATTTCATATTATTACGACTTTACTTCACGGAAGAGACAAATCTATATACTCACTGCACGATGACAGTACGTAAAACCTTCATATAGAAAATGCCAAACAGTTTTTTCCGCAAAAACTGATCTCTTCTGAAAAATGTACCTATTTCAATTCAAATCGATCAAATCTATTGAATATAATCAAATATGCGTACTGTACTGTCATCGTGATATGACTAGATTTGTCTTTTCCGTGACATAAAGTCGCTGTGTTATGAATGAAATGAGTGCTTCATATTGTAATATTATTCAGAAAGGTGCTGACGAGTTAATAAGACAAGTCTCTTATTTCGAAACTTTGTAGTCCGCTATTAAGGATGAGTGAAAATTAATATCGTAACTCATTAATGTTATGTGTAACTTTCGTAAAAATAATATTTCATTCAATTCCATAACAAATATTTGAAATACAAACTGAATTATCATATAATTCAATGTTCATATAAAATTAATCGTTTCGAAAGTACTTTTTCTCTCGTGTGGTTCAGTGTTCATGTGAAAGTAGTTGTTTCAGGAGGGTATGCCTTCCAGTTTGTACTCAAAAGTAACTTCTATGTATGATCTACAAATCTTTGTGAAAAAGAGTTTCTTGTGGGAAACTTCTTTTGGAAGTATTTTTTCCCTAAAATTCATATCTCCTGAAACAAAATCCCCCATTCAATTCAAATATTTCATATTAGTTGTACTTATATATTGGTAAGAAATTGAACGTTATCTTACAAGTGGATAAATATTTTTTTTCTTATTCAGTGTCATTTGTTTCCTCAATAGTGTTCTATTTTTCCTTTAGTTGGAATGAGAACATACATCTAGTTTATTTGTATTACTATAATGATAATATTCATATAAATAATTTTTTATTCTTCCACTCCAAGAACTGACTCATGCATCATTTCCACAAGTTGGATGGAATGCGTGAAACTGAAATTGTTTTAACCTCTATTCTGTTATTGAATATTCAGACAGTTATATAATAGCTACTACGCATCTCACATTTTCTTACTTTATGGGAATAAGTTAAGATTTATCTCCTTTTCTTTAATTGGAGGAATTGCCTGTCATCGACAAAGTAAACGGTGCAACTTTGGTCTATTTTGGGAACTCTAACGAACTAATTAAAAGAGTACGTTGTAAATAGGCTTTAATTAACATCCGTGTTTTTTTATCTGGGAACTTTTCGTGATAAATGCGACCGCAGCCGTAACGAAACCCAGTAGATTCGTTGAAATATTAAAATTTGAAACCAAGTCGCAATTCATTTTTTTTGTCAAAATATAAAACTGCTCTTTTGTTTTAGTATTTCTGCCATTGTTTGATGTTGGCATTGTCCATTGCTGAAAGTTCAGTTTTACTTTTTTTCCTGCGATCATCGCTCACAGATCAGTTTAGTCTATACATGAATTTTTCATACAAGAATTTTGACTTGGTTTCTTTTTCAGCCTGGTGATATGTGTTCCATTTCAGTTAAAAAACTGTGTTCATAATAATCTGTAGGTCATGATATATGTCCATAATGTCACTTTGAGAAAATTCTCCAATATAAGATAATTTCAAAAAGTAGGCGCGATATTAAAAAACCTGAAGATTCTTCTTCTCAAAAAACAGTCTTACAGTGTACGATATATTAGTTGAGTGTTTCATATCTATTTTCTATATGAGATATTTTGGGAATGTTGCGAGGCCCCCTAACGGTTTAAAATTTTCAGATCAGTATAAGAAAATGTTTTCAAACAATATGAGGGATTTTTTGTGAAACTCAGAAACTTCTCTATAGATGGAAACCCTAAGGTGCTAATATTATTTCTGAATTACCGGTATTAAGTACTTTTTGTCAAGCATAAAATTAAATTCTTGTTTAAAATATATTTCGAAGAGAGAATATTCAAATTTAAAAAAATGAAGAAAACAGATACAGGATCTATAAGTACCTGCAATATCATTTCAAAATCTACAAAACAAACCCAATATTAGAAAGTTTGTTAAATTGTCATCAGAAGATGAAAAACATAACTCCATTAACCATATTAATAAAGAACTTTTTTATAAATTATGAAAATTGTCAACCTATGTCTTTGAGATAAAACAGCCAAGGAAAAGTTCATTAAAAATCTACTTCCATTTATGTATACTTAATCGCAAAGAAATCGACTTTTTTTCTATTGTATCCCAAATATTTTAAATGATGGAAGAGCTGAAATGATTTTTGAGAAACGCTACTCAACATAATGCTGCTTCTGTGCAGCAGTGGTTTGGATATTTTGAACGATGATTCACTCAATTTTTACTGAATTCCGAAAAGTTTGAGACAGATAAAAAAATGTATTCCTTGTTTATTGCAATTTTATAATTGAATCTAGTTCTTTTTTTATATTTATGGTATTATGATCATTGTTTTGTGATATAAGAAGATACAATAGTCATAGATAATGATTCTGGAACTAAAAGCTGACATTTGAAAGAACCTGCCTAAATTATTGTAAGATGATGGCTATATTTCTATAATTTATTGAAAATGTAACGCATACTTCTATCAAAGAATTAGGATCCATAGATCGGAGTTACCTGGATGCCACCCCAAATTTTTACAGATGCAGTGCCAATCATCATCCCTTATGGATATTCTGCTTGGACATTTTGGACGTTATTTCATCCCTGCAACTGTTTTTTTCAAACTGTGCTAGGCTCTACTATAAATGTTTTGATAACGACTAATTCATTTCAAAATATACTGAAAAAAAGCAGCAAAAAAAACAGTTAGTCTGTACAAAACTACTTTGAAACTACACGAATCTAGTTTCTCCAATTCCATTCATAGAATTTATGAAAGTATTTTTGGAGTAGAATTATTTATGTCAACAAAAATTACAATTGCCATCAATGTAAACTATTCATTTGTAATCGGGACAAACTCTCATCCCAATATGTTGTTCTCATTGCGCATGTTATTTGTTTGATTGGTTCAGTGTTGATTATTATAATTTAAATTAGGTATATTAAAGCAGTTTTTGTCAGCGTGACGAACGTGAATATTGCAGCAGAATTGTGTATTTTCACCTTTTTTCCAATAATTCTTGATATCTACTGCTTTGTGAATTTGTTTTACCATATGACACAAAAAGGACAATGTTTAGTGTTCTTGTGACTGTTTTAAAGTGTTGATCTATTTTAGTCACATAAAGCTCTTCAAATTGGGAAACTTTATATTATGCTTCTTCAGTTCTGGTAGTTAATTTTTGATTGATGATTTTTCCATTGAATAATATGTCAAAAAGGAGCTAACATTCCTGAATTGAACATATTTTTTGACATATCCAAATGAAACTTTCTATTATCTGTACCTTGTAGTATAACGAGTAGAAAAGGCATGTGTTGAAAAATAGTTCATTTCACAATATTTCCTATTCAGCCATCAGAAATTAAATTGTGGTCCAGCATCTATATTTGTGTATTGTCCCAGTCAGTCATCAAACTTCGTTAGCAAATTTTTCATTAGCAGTTTCATAACGGCAAAGCAGTCGGTAAATAAAGTTTAGGTACCCAATACAAATATTGGATCTTTGAATCATTGCAAGTCTAAGCGACAGTCTTGCAATAACGTTTTATCACGACGAAGCTCTATAGAGTAGATGTAAGTAAGTAAGCTTCTTACGAAAATTTGATCTAGCGTCACTAATATCAGGTAGCAAATAGGGTAAGGCAGTAATTGTCTTTCCTGCTTTCCAAATGTTTTTTTCAAATATTCTACGAAAGTAAGCTATAGTCTATCTATATTAGATTCACAATGAACCCTCGCAAGTTGTAATAGAGGTGCGATTGACCCACTCGCTTTGGATCATCCCAACTCTATTGACCGGAATTTCATAGCCCTGTTAGGTTTTATGAAGATATTTCGAACATCGCATTGGATGTGAGATACCAATTTTTCATCAATAGTACTGGTTTTTTTTTTTACTATATTCTTTTACTACATACAGTTTACTACTTCTTGTAGTGTAAATCTGTGTTTGATAGGATAGGATTAGGGTTTCTCAATATATTTTTGGGTATACAAGCTTCCTTCTCAAACTGAAAAATAAACAGAAAATCAATATAGTGAAATGAAGTTCAAATTTAGAAGTTCGTTTAATTTTCAGATTGTGGAAGGTTATATAGCCAAACAACAGAAAAAAGTTTTGGCTCCTCCACAAAATGATGTGTTTCAAAGAATGTTCAATAATGTCTTTTCGTTTTCTGTAGTAAATATCATAACGACTATAAGTGTAGTAAATTTTGTACATAGGAGATTAGCATACAGAATGATCCATAGGGTTGCATCTAATACAGATCCCAATAAAATTTTCATTTGCATCTCAGGAATTTCGTCTTCTTTCCCTTGAAAAGTTTTTCCTTTCTGACAAGTACAAGTACGATGTTAGAAAATTAATTAATTTCTTGTCTGTTATCTTTGTGTTATCTCTAGGACAAATTTTATCATCAATAATGATTAACTGGATCGAAAATGCAATATTTGTACATACCAGTCCTTCAAATAATAATTGTAAGACAGTAGATGGTGTTTCCTACATTAGAACGCTATGTGTCAACAGAAAATACATTATTATCAATGGCTGTTGATGTTGATTGAGAATTTTACCTACTGCTTTTCATCTTAGATCACTATAGTTTTTTATCGTTATCCATCGACAGATCACTCCCGTAGAAGGGAACGACATTTAATATCCTGGGTGATTTAAATTTCAAATGGAAATAATTGTGATGATGATGATCTTCTAAACATTTTTTACAGTTTATATTCCATATGTTTCTAATGGAACGTTATTAATCTGACTGTGCAGTGCCAAGTTTTCCATACTGTTCTAAAAACAAAAAATTACACTCCGCGACAAAGCTATTAAAAATAATGGCGGCGATAAACAAAAAAGTGCGAAACTCTAACATCGGCACGACCCGTAATAAGTGGACTCCAGTTCCGACACCAGGACTAATTCAGGGATAGCAGCAGGATCTCTCCGAAGGATAATTTCAGCGTTCGGAGGATAATACACAGCACGATGTTCCCAGGATGCATTAAGGGGCCGCGGTCCTCGCAAGGCTCCACCGACGACATTACCAAGCAAACGAAATCCATTGTCCAGGTTAGTTTTAGTTTAAGGGACTTACTAGCCTCGACGGGATACTGCAGAATTGCAGGACCCGTGTTTAATTAATGTTGTGGTTGTACTCGGTGGCGATGTGTGGATTGTGTATGGAATTAATTCGCCTATATAGGGCGCTAACAAGATTGGAGATATTAAATTAGGGCTTTTCATGTTACTTCGCTATAAGGATTGAGTTCCTTTTGGAATTTATAACATTTGATTAGATAATTGAAAACTTAACTTATTCCGCTTATGTGAATTTTTTAGCAGGGTCATGAAATGTAATTGAAAATCATGTAAATATGTCGAAATTTCTGTAAGAATAAGTACAAAATACGACAAAAATGTATTTTCAAATTATTTATAATATTCTAGTGATAGTTACAGGAAACATTATAAGCACATTATCAAATGAGCATGTATAAGGCATTATCTGATTCATAAGTAACTACGGGGGCTGCTACAAAAGATCTATAGAAAACTTCACTTTTTTAAATTTACATGCTCTTTTCTAAGTAAGCCCCTTTTTCAAGCATCTGACTTTTAGAAACCCTCGGAATCGAAAAAAATAGCATCGTTACTTTGAACAGTTTATACTACTGACAAGATTGCAATTTTCACCATGATGTGTTCTTTCTTTACGTCAGAATCAGCATAAATCTCAAGACATTGCACATTTATAGTTCACCTCTGAATGCCAATTCTTGTTGTGAAATCTTTCTATAGAGGAATATTTTTTATTACCTCACTATACAGTTTTTCAGTAATGTAGACCCGTGTTAGGAATCGCACGTTAAAAGATGATACCTTGTTACATATTTTACCTAATCATGGGGTTGGAGAAAGAATTACTTGGGGTGAAATGAATCTATTGCCGACACTTTTTCTTTACCGGAACAAAAATACTGTCGTTTGACGCGTATTTTGCTAACAAAGTTATTATCTGAAGACTTACATCTGATGATGATAACATGAATAAAACTTAAAATGTCTCACAAATTACACAAAAATATTCCACAAAATGTTGAAGAAAAAGATTTGAAAATAGAGCTAGATATCCGACAAAATGTCTTCCTCAACTTTAATAAATTTTTAATCAAATTTTGATTTGACGATGGATGCTAGAAACTTTCTAAAATTTTCTTTATTGTTATGGAGAAATGATATGAATTTCAAAATAAGATTTCTGAATATTTTTTGAAATTCGTCTTGTGGTTTTGGTACAGTGTTTCTTCGATTGATATAAAACATGAACAGATAAATGAAAGATATTTATTTACTATGATAAACAAGTTGTACAAATTAATTGATGGATGTAGCCGTTACTACGTAGTAGGAGATCATAATGAAAAGAGAAATGAAAATTTCTATTTTTGTTACCACTTTTAATTGTAACTAACGTTACTGCAGTTCCGTCCTATATGGACATTCTCAAACTTATACAATAGTTTACTGCAGTAACGTTAGTTACTGCAGTAAAAGTGGTAAAGAATAGAAATTTTCATTTCTCTTTTCAAGTTGCACAAATTTAATCTAGTCTGCATCTATATATATACATATACGTTCTTCTAAATCTGATAAGCACCATATTGAAAGTAAAAAATAAATGAACCTTTCACAATATTATTCATTCATATAAATTCTTGTCAACATATTATCATTATAACGTGATTTTTCATTGTTGTTAATCCTTCTTTGATTTTTACGTGCTTACATTCTCAATTCAATTTATTGTGATAGAGTGATCATTCTGCCGACACCTTGAGCATTTCATTATTTATGTGATTTTATAATGATAACCGGAAAGCCTCATTGTCAATAGTTTGTAACAATGGGAGTTCAATGAAGACAAACAACTTGAATCGCCTACGATTTTACAAAATAATTGTCTGTGCCCGATGACAATGAAATTAGTCAATTTATTCAATGACTTGGTCCTGAAATAATAAAATGACAGTTATGTGGTCTGAATAAAATCACTTTTGTGACGCCATTCATGTATTTATGTCATCTAGTTTTACTATCCTTTCGTTATAGAACTATTCACATATTTATGGATGTGAAATCTGTGAATAATTTATTTTAAGTGCAATACTCGGTGTATCATGCTATTTTTTAAAAATTTGTATGAGTTTAGCTGAATGATATACCGTATTTCACTTGAAAAAGAGTAGGTACTTTATACAAGATATTATCTTATGATGTTGGCTACGTGAGTATCTATATATCTCCCTAAATCAACATAAAACAAAAATGCGACCTTTATCTTCAAAGTCATTCATTACGAAAAACAAAACCAATGCAATTGCAATGTTTTTTCAGCACGCATGGGGGTGGGTGTGTGTGAGGTTGCTTAAATTTATTTTATCCTGCGACAGTTTAAATTTTGCCACAATTCCTACGATATCAATTTAAATTGTATGATGTAAAGGGCAATTATAATGTGCTTAAAACGGTTAAGATGATTGATATATACAATTTGAAAGGATTGACATTGTATATGACTTTCCATGTCCTACATTATATGTGACAAATTTTTTAAATATTAAAATTGGTATATATGCCATCGAGAACATTTTTATATACCATAAAAAAAGATCAATATGAATTGAAGGGGTTCTATTGTTTATGAGTTTATCACAAATAATTTTGAGTATGGAATTTCAAGCGGTCTGTACTGGAGTGGGGTATTTTAAACTATCACACCTATGTACCATGAAATTTATTGTGAAAACTCTAAAATTATTATCATGGATGGTGTTATTAATTTTCATTAAGTGACGGGTCAGAGTATCAATAATAACCATTTCATTCAGGAAAAAGGTTTTTTGGTATTCCACTTCTCCATCATTTAACAAAAAATGTGGGAAATTTCCATAAAGTTTTTTCTTCCCCAAAAAAATAATATTTAATGAAAATATTTCCCTTATAATGAACATCAATCAAGTTAGATACTTGAACTCTAACCGCCTTTTAACACGATAATGTTTTTTTTTCACCCCTAGTACTCACAATTCAACCGAGAAATATTACAAATATTTTTCCTAAGCCAATATGTGCCAAAGTTTTGTTTGCTCGAGAAATGAACACAATATGAGATTTTTGTTGGTATTGACAGTTAATTTACATAGACCTTTTCGTTCACCCTATGATTTACGACGGCATCTTTGAAAGTAAAATGAAAAGCAGCCCGGGCTGGTGTCTTCTGGGATCCGGATGTCAGTGGCGTTCTGATGAATAAGAGAAACCTGGATAATAATGCATAACCTGTTTCGAATGGTATTTGATATTATTCAAAATCTTCAGAACTTTGAAACATTGTAGTTTATTTTATTATTGAAGTAAAATTCTGCATTTGTCATACATTTTCTTTATCGCAATGTGTGATCTCAGTGGTCTGTTAGAGTGCTTGACAAATGAAGAAAATAATTTCGAATACCATTTTATTCAGAATCATTCAAAAATTGATTCTCTTCAAGCGTCTTACGCATCATCTGGCGGTGTTGATGAAAACTGATGTCAGGTAACCAGTCGATATGTTATTTCCACATCACTGTCACAATATCCAAGATAATGAAACTAATAAAAAACTGAGTTGTCAAAATGTGCATTAAAAAGATATGAAATAATTGGGATAAAAAGGTTTTCGCCTTCTACTTCTCAACCTTTCATATAAACATTGAATTACTCGAAAAAAAAACCTCGAAACATTACTTTTGTATGAACATTGTATAATTGAATGTTATCTAGATTGGTACTGAAGAGACAATAAGGCAATATTTCATTCCGAAACACCGGATATCCACCACTGAAGATGACAGTGTTCCATGTTGGTGAAATTTCACCATTTTCATATACTATATCGTGTAGCAATCCTGTGAATGATATCTGATTCAATTCAATAACTAATATTTTGAGTACAAACTGAATAGGAAAAAGTGTTTTTTGTATAATTCAATGTTCAAATAAAAGTAGTTGCTAAAAAAGTATTATTTCTCTCGTGTATTTCAATGTTTATATGGAAGTAGTTTTTCCGGTAGGAATTTTTTCTTCCAGTTTGTGTCTGAAAGTTATTTCTTTAACGAATAACACATTCTTGCATTGAGATAATTTTGAAACTATTTGATTTTCTTCTTTCTTTGGAATATTATCACGTTTTTCGGTATGAAGATGGAGAAGTAGAAATTCAAAACCTTTCTTTCCCAGAAATCTCTATTTAACATATACGTACCCGTTTCAGTATAAACATGATATTGAATAAATATTGAAAATATTGATAATGGCTTATCGCAGGTTTTAAAATTAAATCAACATCAAATAATTATAATATTTCAAACGAAATTACTGCTGCAATAGTGTAATTGAATAAATATTTTATTTATTGGTACTACATATTGCTACGTCAACGAACGTCAACTTCCACGGTTTATTCACGATAACCTTACTATTTTTCTAAGAAAAAATAATACTATTGGCAACATCATTTATCAAGAATCAATTGATGACTAAGATTAATAGAAATAATGACCATTGGCACCATCTTGCGGCCACGTCAGAACTACCTACTCGATCTATGTACAACAATTTCTGAAACAAAATCACTTTCCGTCATACACCAGTGTATAGAAATCTTAGCCTTTATCAACGATTCAAAGCTTGTTTTACACAAAAGTACATAGATGATTATATGCTTTCTATTGTATAAAATATTTTGAAATGGAAATATTCATAAAAACATGATCTTTTCTTAGTTACTCCAGCTCCTTAAGAATTTTTGCTAATCTAGGAAATCAGTAATCGCTATGCAAAAATTTTGTATTTTTTGTTATTAGTTATCAATATAGTTGTCAATACGTTAGATCCCCCACATATCAATAAGTACAAGTATATTTTATAGCAATAGAATTTCAGTGTGCATTTGTGTTGATTTTAGGTATTGTTTAGGTTAGGTGTTGGTGGTGACCGACTCACGATCCCATATTCATTCGATTCCATATTCCATATTATTTTTGACTTTCGGTAATAAGTCAATATAAATTTACAGAATTCATTTTAATTTATTGGTTCAACTATGTACATACTTAGTTCATATGCACTATCCTAATTTAGATACCACACTGAAATAACAATGAAATTCATAAATTAAAACATAGAAAACGTTTCCAATGTGTGTACTTAGAATATTTAGTTTTTCAAGAACTACGTAAGACAGGTTCATATAAATATTTTCTATCAACCTCAATTTGTTTCACTGTATTTTTCATTGATTTAAAGTCTATACATAAACTTAATTTCATATGTTGTAAAATGGCTATTTATAATATGAGCGTCAAAGGCAAGGGTTGATTTAATGAGTGAAAAAGTTTGCGGAGTGAGCGTAGCAAATCAGCAATTTCATGAACAAAATACTTTTAACAAAAATATCATACAAAGTTTTTTGTGCAACTGTTCTGTTTTTATAATAAAATAGATGAATTTATTATTTCTATAGAAAGACATTTCGGCATCTCCTGCCAGCTAACTATTTTCATGTTATCTCATTTGCTGTGAAGTGGCCGTGTCAGGTGACACCGAATCACCTAGTTACCAACAAACAGTATTGTTTATAGCTCACACGTTTTATTTAAAGTCACATTTAAATTTCTTGCTGGTGTTTTATTTATATCTATATCTATTGCTCATAACAGAACTTCCTTGAAAATTGAATAATTATATTTTGTTTATTGCTATTTGGTCGAAAAAATATTTTCAACACTAGAGTTGAAAATATTTTTGACACGCTACTTTGTAAACATCATCTTTTAATATACTTAACAACCATTAAAAATGCCACTTTTGATGACAGTTGTACATAAAAGTTTTTTCACTACTCCACTGTATTGAGTTTGCGATCTGACCGAATTCCCTGTGTTCCTTTGATAAATTTACGGATCCCCTTCTTGTTTGACGAAAACTATATTTACACTCTTCCCAATTTGATTGAATACCTACCTTGTGTTTTGTGTCTAGCATGCAACCAGACAAAAATAAGAAATGCTGACTTCAAGGACCAAAAGAACAAAAATGTCCTGTAGCACTCGCTGAACTTGAGTATAAGATTTTTATCCTTTCGAAATTGTCACGGTGTTTTACGGAAAATTAATTAGCGATACATTTTCTTGATGCCTTATTTTTAAAAATGTCAAAAGTTGTTTTGTTTCGATACTTCAATAGTATTTTTTCAGTTGAGCATCATTTCGATTTTCACTTACTGTCGTTCAAACCGTGCTAGGAATCACACGTTGAAAGGTAAGACCTCGTTTATCTTTAGCTCGTACAAGTTTCCACTTTTGAGAGTTGTCGTTCGTAGGCGGGCAACAGTTGGTTAACGGAAAAACAGATTTTGACAGATCTAGGCTAGTAGCCTGAACTGAATAGCAAGAAAATGCTTGCAGAGTAAGCTTCGATCGAAAAAAGAAGATGAGTAGAACCTGTTTGAAGGAAAAAAAACAATATGGTACTAAATTCACTTTTTCTGATAATTTTCAAGTATACACAAATGGTGGATGAAATATTTCTTGACTGTAAGCGTTTTGAATTAAAAAAATTCGAATATTCGATATTTCCTTAATGGTTTTCAGCACAGATGAGACAAAAAAGCTCATATAGAACTCAAATCATCTGGTCCTGATGTTGTTCTCCAAACATTATCACTATAAAGGCTATCGAATATTTGTTATAATTCATATACGAGTAAATGTATATGTCACTATTGCTGGCCCTGAGTAACTCTCGAATCATGAGAATTTGTTTAGAAATGAACTTTTGGCAATACCGTGAATAATTATTGTTGACTATTTTGGTGGTCATCTTGCAATTTTTTATAGTAGTATAATAGTTAGTTGTTAACATTTGACCCTAAAAATACATTACGATTCTTCACTTTGAATGATACTTAATGCGAAATTAGTAGTTTTAAAAAGAATTTTAATGATTTTTATTTGTAAAGGCATGCGTTACTCGACTCTGTGAGGAAAACTGAAAATATAATATGTCAGTACTATCGCTGAAAAT
>WOGP01000300.1:6057-27601 GCA_015342065.1 Leptinotarsa undecemlineata
CCCCTTGAATTTATAAATTCCTGATTTCCTTTCTTGATGCTTATTTATGATATACAAAGAACCTTCCTGCATAAACTAAAAACTGACGAACATACAATGCATAAATATATAGACTAAATACATAGTTGCAGACTTTTTGAAGATCTCCAAGGATTAACTAAGTGAAAAGGAAGTTCTGATGCATTAGCTTTCCTTAACATTCCTGACATTGGACTATTGAATCCATTATTGGTAGAATATGAGTTCTCAACGAAAACAGCTCTCTCATGCCTAGTTACTCCTTGCTTGATTCTCGGGCCAAGCGAAGAGAGAAGTCCTGGGCAATTAATTGGACCTTACAAACATTCAAATAGAAATATTAGGCTAGCCTGAATCTGCCTGTTTTCCAATGTGGTTAGATGTACCTAGTATAGAAAGAAGAAATGTATGGTCTTCCAAATCGCATATGTACTGCGTCATGTGTTCTTTGAGACGAGTTTTGATGGCTCGCTTAGTTTGACCGATATATTTTTGTCGAAGTCGTCATGGCATGATTCATATATCACTGAATCTTTATTTTCCAACAGTTTGTCTTCAGAGTTACATTTATTCAAGTGAGCAAGAATGCTTGAAGACCTCTTCTGTATACCTGTATAGAGTTCTTTATCACAACACAATATGTTTGGTAGCACTTTGATCTATTGGCAGACGTCTTACAAAATCATATTAGAACAGACATATTGCAAATGCAAAGTTCACCAGGTAATTACACAAGCGAAACACATCGATTACTAGCTCGAAATTACACCCGTACACACACATCAGCTTGATTGCGTTTCTGGAATGCTTTCAGTAAAAACAACAATTAGAGAAAACAATTAGTACGCCTCCGAGTAACGAAATTAAATTCAAGTCTTCGTTACATCCATGCAACGTCTCGAGTCCCTTTAATACCGGGACCAAGCAGTAACGAGCTGGTTTTCTTGGGAATCATGTCATAGTCTAGTTCGAGAGCATCATTCTGAAATAAAAAATAGAATCATTTTTTCAAATGATGATTTTCATTCATTTTTCTACCATTAAAAAGCTCATTTTTGTTTTCTTTGTCTTTATCTCTGAAGATGAGCACTAATCTTTTAGGATAACTTTTTTGAATAAGAATATTGGAATCAGCCAGTAACGGGCTGGCTGGCTAGCTGTCGCATGATTTTCTATGAGGAAAATGGTTTTTGTGAACTGCATTATAGAATATTGGAAATAGTCAGTAACGAGCCGGCTTCTTGAGAATCATCTCATGTACTGTACCGTCTCACTAATTTCCTTTAATATCTCACTTGATCACCTCGAATGTCTCATTTGATCGCCACAAATGTCTCACTGGATTACCTCAAATGATTCACTTAATCCCAATCAAATGCCCCACTCAATCCTCATAAATATCAAATAACACCTGTCTCGAATATCTCCCTTGCTCTTCTCAGATGTCAAATGACACATCACCCATAATTTTCTCTGAACATGAACTCGTAAGTTTCAAAATAGATCTTGTGAACTGGACTGTAGAATATCGAGACTAACCAGTAACCAGCTGGCTTCTTGGGAAACATCTCATCGTCTCACTCAATTTCCTCAAATGTCTCACTAAATCACCCCAAACACCTCACTTGATCATCTCAAATATCTCACTTGATTTCCTCAAAGGACTCATTTAATCCCCTCAAATGTCAAACTACACCTAAGCCATAATTTTGTGTGAAGACGAGCTTAGAATGGTTTTTGTGAACTACACTATAAGATATCGATACCAACCAGAAATGAGCTGGCTTCTTGGACGTCATATCACGTACTTCACCGTCTCGCGCAATTTCCTGAAATGTCTTACTTGATCACCTCAAATGCCTTACTCGATCATCTAAAATATCCTACTTGAATCCCATTGAATGTCTCACTCTATCCCCCCCAAATGTCAAATGACAAATCAACCAAAATTCTCTGCTAATTTGAGTTCAAAAGTTTCAAAATAGCTGTCGTGAACTAGACTATACAATATTGTGACCAGCCGGTAACGAGCTGGCTTCTTGGAAATCATCTCACGTACTTTACTGTCTCACTTAATCCCCTGCGGAGTGTATCTGGTCAAGGAAGAAGCGATGTAGTGCTGTTTTGCGCAAAGACAGGCTATTATTATTAACGTTCTAACGACGGGAGCGTACGTCTTTATGCTGAGAAATGAATGTTTCAGTCTTCACGGTCCCTTTGTTCCCGATATTCATTAGCTCACTTGCTAAGCTGCGAGAATAGCTGATTCATATCGTTATTTGTAAGCGCCCATTAGGGCACGGACGACTGCACAATTCTGGCTGAATAGTTTGAAGAATTGGAAATGTGTCACTTCATTTCTTTGAAGTATTATACTTAAATCCCAACGATATCATTCCAACAGTTGATCTGCTTAAAAACTTGAGCAAGGTTCGCTCTCCTATGATTTTTTTTCATATGACACAGATTTCAGTGAGATGAAGTTAGTAATAACAGAAATGAAATAAAATTTCGCTGGTGGAGACAATTTATCAGCAAAGTTGTTTTTATAATTGCCTGATGAAGCTCTTCAAGCTTTAGTGAAAGCTAAAAACTCGTCGTTTACCACTACTTTGACTACTTCTAGTTTGAAATTAGCAAAAGTGATACCGCTTTACAAAGGAGGTGCCACTGATGACTCCAGCAGTTTCAGACCGATCTGAATTTCATCAACGTTATCGAAAATCATTGGAAAACTTAGTCAAAAGTAGGATAGTGATTTCTTGGCTTCCAATACAAAAAAATAAGAATTACGCTGCCTTTCATTTTCTCGAAAACGTCTACACAATCCTAAATGATAAAGAAGTGGCGGCGGCAGTATTTCTGGACTTTTTTAAGGCATTTGATTGCGTGGAACATGAAATCCTACTACAAAAAGTATTTCATTATGGATTCCGGGGAACAGCCTTGGAATGGTTCAGATCTTATCGTACTGGTAGAAGTCTAAAAATAACATTGAGCACTTCTGATAATGGAAAAATTGTACGCGGAGTTCCTCAGGGGTCAGTCTTGGACCCAATTTTATTCTTGCTATATATTAACGATATGGTGAAATATATGGTGATATATCTGGAGCTATTACCTTGTTTGCGGATAACACCACGGTACTTAGGCGTAATAAAAATTGTGGTATTTTGACTCGGTCTTTCCACTTAGATTTAGGTGTAAATTGAATTGCAGCAACTTTGTTCTTCCCCGACAGTTCCGATAACCAGATCTGTCGAAGTTTGTGCTGATACTTGCCGCGGAGAGAGTTTTTCACTGCTGTTACCTCTTGTGCTTATTATTATTATTATTTTTATTATTAATATTATGTGCAAACATTCATTTGAAATGATATCTGAAACCTCCTAACCTGCCAAAACTATCTGTTCTTCGTTTTTTGGAAGTAGGAAGACTTTCTGATGATCTTCTTTTCTTGCCTATTTTAGGGGAACATAAAGGTGTTGATATTCTAGATAAGATAGCTCTTTTTCTATCATACAGCATAATACTGTAAGAATCACTTTGAGATAGGGTTTTGTATGCTAATGCAGCTTGATCTCGCTTGGCCAACCCAACATAGGCAGAAGTGTCATCGATCCAAGATACATGAACATTGCCTAAAAAATGATTATAATGTTAATATTGTACAATTTTTTTTTCTGACATTTTTTTAAGGTATAAAAAGTAACTCATAATTTACACTCACCAAATGGACTAAATAATTGTAGAATATTATTCAATTTCCAATCTTTCGGAAAAGTTAAATGAAAAACATGATCTCTGGATACTCTCACTAAAAAGAACAAATATTAGTGATTTCATAATACAAAATTGTAAAACTCACAATCTTCCCCTGCCAAATTTAAGTACTGATTATCAGTCAAAAACATCAAGAAAATTCTGAAAAAGAGGGATATTAATAATGTTTCTAATACTTCCTGGAGTGCAAATTCCTACTTATTCAAATAAGGCTCCAGGAGATCCATATTGCTAAAAATTTCGCTATCTTTCAAGTTGTTTCTCACCCCTGCAACAAAAACCAAAATTTTCATCATTTTGGAAAAACACAAAAAAATCAATTAGCCTTGATGATCCAAAATAAATAATTATTTAGTCAATTCGATATTTCATTTTACGAAATATGCTGGACTATTCAAATTCAGGTCTTCGCATGGTAATTGTGGAAATAGAAATAGAATTCATTAAATTATGGCAAAGTTGCCATACTGAATACTGAATAATTGAAAAAAATTATCCTAGTTTTTATTTTAGGCTAAATAGAAAGATAGAGAAATCGATAAGATTTCAAAAGAGGTATTGTTCGACTCTTAATTTAGGGGTTAGGTCTCACTCCGCATAGAAATTAAAATTACCGCGGACCTACGAGTTATGTATTTTACTCCTTTCAGCACTCCTATGATATTGACCAGATTTTGGTGTTGCCATATACACAGAAAGATATTGATGTTTTTTTTTCAATCTCCACCCAATCGCCAACCTTGGCCATCAAAAGTAAAATTATATTCAATGTGTGGTTTTCAGTTTCAGGTGGG
This sequence comes from Leptinotarsa undecemlineata, assembly GCA_015342065.1. NCBI lineage: Eukaryota > Metazoa > Arthropoda > Insecta > Coleoptera > Chrysomelidae > Leptinotarsa > Leptinotarsa undecemlineata. The sequence goes on from WOGP01000300.1 coordinate 10,653, forward strand.
ACGAATATTTTAATTATTGAAACCCTTGGTGAGATAATGACCTCAATACTCTCAAACTTCAGACTAATATTAGCTTGCCGCCACTATGGCAAAAATCTTAACCGGACAAATGTAGGAGGCAAGATTCTTGTATCCAATGATCACTTACCCTGATAAATTTGTTTCTGCTGCAACCTGATGAAAATTCACGAAATAAATCTAATCTAAATTACATCTCTTGACCTTGGAAAATCAATACTTTTATTCAATATCAATATTCTTAAAGGCCTAGCAAAAAAAAATTCAATTCATCAATTGAAATGAAAATTAGGGTTGATGCAATAAAATGTGATTACATCGGCCATGTATCACACATTGAAAATAAAAATAAATATTTCCTCGTTGAGAGACCAATGAATGGTTTTGAATCGACCAGACAATTTTGGTAATAATCTTGATCCAATTTAAAAAAAATATTTTGAACTACATTTGGTCACTTGTTGAGTCTCGAAGAAAGACCTCTACAAAGTGGAATATTTGTATATAAGAACTGAACTAGAACATGATATGTTGATTTTTTCAATTATCTTTCACACAGAAGTGCCATTTATAAAATTTATAAATTCACAGTTTAAGTATGATGATAGTCGTGTCACTAAATATTCTGGTGATATCTTGAATTAATTGGAGCCTCTGGAGACACCCTACATTTTATTCTATGGAATAGAGGGAGGACATTGGTAGGTCACGATCTTCAAATATTGTGGTGCGCTAATTAATTTTTGTTGTTTCATAATTTCATAATTTGTATTACTTTCCTATCTATTATTTTACTACTTGAAAGTAAATAATGAAAAAAACTCAAATTGGAAAGTATGTGACGAACCACATTATAAAAACTGTCATATTTAGCATATCTATTTATAACATTAGATCTACTCTACTTCAGAATCAGTTATATTGTGTGGAAGTTGAATCATTGTTGAGATTTGATATTTGCTTCTGGGAGAACTCGGGAGTGACCTCAGGACTTTTCATTCAAAAACTTTTTTCACGTCATATTGCAGGGAATACCAATTCATATTCTTCTAAAGAACTGTTCTAAGGATTAATTAGACTCTAAAATGAAGTTTTCGTATATATTTTCAATAACAAACATAAGTTGAACTTCCTTGCCTCAGATCTGCAGGTAATATTTCATTTCTTTTCTAATTATGTAATAAAATGTAATTATCTGAAATTATTCAAAAAAGAAGTAAAATACTTTCTCCCGAATGAAATGTACTACCCTCTTAACTAGTATAAACGATATAAATTACTTTTATCGCAGATGTATTTTGCTCCACCAGGAAAACCGAAGGATGCCAAGAAACCTATTACTTAGATATATTGTCACTTGCTTGAAAAAACTTTCAAAATATATCGAACAGATAGTTGTTTCCAGAGTATAGATGAATAAATGACTGAATGAATGAAGATTTAATCTTCAAACAGTATATGCTTCTCAAACCTGTAAAAAGGGAAACCAAAATGTGGCTGATATGTGACTTTGAGTCTGAATATACAATGACTTTAACCTACACAGGTAAAGAGAAACAACAATCACAAGAAGGAACTTTGGGAGACTAGGTTGTCATGACTCTTTTATCTAATCTAGAAAACTGGATGTTATTTTTTTTATCATTTTTTGCGAGAGTGAATTTATAATATAATAATTATAATAATAATTTTACTCACTACGAATGAGTACATGGTGGAAGTGAATAAGGAACTTCTGCGATAACTGTAAGCACTTGTTTCGCAGAGAAGAATATAACATGTGAGAAAAATTAAATATAAAATGTTAGATGTAAAATGTAGAATGTTAGAGTATAAACTATAATGAATATAGATAATAATAATAATATGAACAATACCATAAGGCAATACAATGAAAATGACAATAAACATCATACAATGTGACATAGTGCCTATAAAAATACAAATGAAAGAAGATCAAATCAAATCAAAATATACTTTATTGTCTGAAGATTTGAATCTTATTGACAAACTCCAAGAAATACAATATTAATAGGTATAGAAAAAGTACTAAAAAAGTATAAATGTAGATATGAAATAATGATGTAATAATAAAAACAATAGTATACGATTTGAAAAATACTCAATTGAAAAAATATATTTCTACCTGTAATTCAAATTTTAATTTATGAATTTCGAATTTATCAATCTAGAGTTTTTTATCATTTACTTGAATATTCGTAGGAGCTCATTTCTTGGACTTCGTAGAATGTGCTTCTTCGATGCTCCTCTGAAGCTGTCGATATTTATATATTTTATTTTTTCAGGTATGCTATTGTATAATTAAGGGGCGAAATATGTAGACGAGCGTGGAGTTAAAACCCAAATCATCAGAGGTGTAATGAAGTGATTCCTCTGGCAAGTATTGTACTGATGAGAGGGAAGCAATGATGTATGTTTGCTTTTGTGGTATTTAATACTGGTGCATAAAAAATACAACTGTCTTATACTTAATATTTGTGTTTCGGAATATAGATCATCAGAAGGATGCCTGCTGTTCTTATAAAATATCAGTTTTCAAAATCGCCTCTGCATAACTCCAATAGCATGAATATGAGAATTCAGAGCTCCGCCCCATACTGGTATTCGATAGCGTATGTGACTTTCCACAAAAGAATAATACACAGTTTTTAAGTACCTTAGCGGAAGGATTTCTTTGAGCTTCCTAAATTTAAATAATATTTTCGTCAATTTATTAACTGTATAGTTTATATGGAGATCTCATTTTAGATGAATATCAATAACTATACTCAAATATTTCACTTTGTGTTATTGTTGTATATGAAATGGTGTATCAGTAACGATCCTTATGTGATCGAATAGAGGCAATCCGACAGAGTTACAATAGAAGGAAAGGTAACATGTTTCATCAATATTAACAGTTAATAACCTTTTATTCAACCACCGTTTTATTAGAAAAAAATCCGTTTCAAAAGTAATTTTTTAAAAATTCCAGTTATCAGATTCATAAAAGATGGCTGTGTCATCTACAAAACCAGTTATACTATCCTCATTGTTTGATGAGAAAATTGAATGAATAAAATTGGTCCCAGCATAGAGCCTTGAGGCACACCGTTGTAGATCCCAATTTCTCTACTCAATACGTCATCAATTCTAACTCTCTGAATTCTTTCTGTCAAACAATTTCAAGATATTACTCCACATTCCAATGTCCTCTAGAGACTGTAAGAGAAGATGATGACTGACAGTGTCAAAAGCTTTGATAAGTCTATGAATACGCACAGCGATGGTTTAGTTTCATTTAAAACATCAATAACTTTCAATGTCAATGATAAAACATCATCTTGAGTTGATAAGTTTTCCCTAAATCCAAATTGGCTATTTGATATTATTTTATATTTATTGAGATATGAAACAAGCCTCTTTCTAATAATCATTTAAAATATTAGTAATAAATGGGTTACTAAGTATATAGGACGATAATTTGCAATATATGATGTTTCTCCTTTTTCGAGAGTGATATAATGATCGATTTTTTGAAATCAGTAGGATATACTCCTTCTTCGATACACCAATTGCGAATATGGGTTAGAGGATCTTCAATGTATACTGATATTAGTTTTATAGTTTCCAATTTCAAATCATCGCACCCATTTGCCTTATTCTTGAGTTATTCTTGAGCTGTAATTATATTTTTGTTTCCCTTGTGTTAATCGGTTCAAAAACGAATGAGTTCAAAATGAATGACAATTTTATTTCGAAATTTTCGTCATTTTTTATTTTCTTGGCTTTCTTTTATTTTCTGTCTTTCTCTATAAAGAATGAATTGAATGCGTTTGCAATTTGCGTATTATCTAATATATCATTATTTGAAGAATTTTTTATTTCATGTATAACAAACTTTTGTTTTCTTGTATTTCATATTTGTTTGGTAACATCCCATATGATTTTAGAGTTATGCTGATTGTTATCGATTTGTTTTTTTGTAAAAATTATATTTTACCTAATCAATCAATGCATTTGACTTGTTTTGATATGTTTTATATTCTTTGTTTAGCTCATCATTCTGCAGTTACTTCTGCATTTGGCGGAACATTTTGTTTTTTTTTATTGATGGAATTCAGCAATCCATTTGTTACGCAAGGTTCTATTTTAGTGGTTTTTCTGTGTATTTGGAGCCACTCTGTGCATGTTTCCTGTGCATCTACGGTAATTTCGATAAATTTTTCCATTGCAGAGTCTGGATTCAGCGCAGAGTACCTACAGATTATCCCAGGAAATATTGTTGAATACATAGTGTATTTTATTACGATTCAAACATTTCACAAATTTGCTGTTTACTTTAACTTTTTCTTTTGCAGCAAACACGACCTGGAGTATAGTAGAGTATAGTGATCAGTAATTGTTGTTTTTAGTATAACAGGATTAATTTTTTTATGTGAATCAGGACTTTTTGATTTAAAAAAGATATGGTCCAAACAGGTTTCACTGTTCCCTTGAACCCCAGTCGATGTCGGTACCCAAATTCGTTCAATGTATTCAAATAGTCAGTAGTATCATTGCCATCGGGATTCAACAAATCGATATTTATATCTCCCAAAAATAAACACCTCCACATAATCAGGATGGTTCACAAAGTATTTCAATAAATTTATATAAAATTCTTTACTACTAAATACTAGTACTAAAAATACTAGAGTTAAGTGATCTATGTAAGGCTGTTAAGAGACATGTATTTTTTTGACAAGATTGACTTTGATTCAAAACGCTTTAACATTATTTGTTATTTGTACTATTTTGTGTGTGAAATTTTAACAGGTTTTGATATATAGGGTATTTCAAATTCGATCCTCACCATTGGGATCTGCCGTTGAGAAAGTTATGAAATTCCGAGTATATCCGGAGATATCCGGAAAAAACAGAAATTTCGGAAAATGTTTTTTTATTTTTTTCTGCCTTTATTTTTCAAGAGATTCGAAAATAAATTGCACTTCCATGCTACATAATGGTGTTTTCAGATTTGCTATCCGACATTTCGTCTTCAATGTACCGTCTTATGGACGGTACATTGGATTCGGTAAAATGGATTCTTTCTGTTTTGAATAGAACCAAATTTTACCTTTTCAATGATGTATCATAAGTTATTATTCTTTTTCGAAAAGTTGGAGATATTGAAAAAAATTAATTCTTATCATAATAGGCTTTGACTTTGATGTTTCTAAATTTGACTTTTAATTTGTTACACTCAATGACATTTTGTTATTGTACAAGTCATTGAATTTTTGGCGAAAAATGGCTTTCACAAATGTTTTCATGCTGTTTCTATCACACTGCTTTCACACTGTTTCTATCGTATTACAAATACGATAGAAACAGTGTTAGGATATCAGAAATGTATTTGAACTTTTATCCCAAAAGATGACAACCACATCGCACTATGTTCGAGTGATTGGATCAAAATCTCACTAAGTTTGGTTCGTTTGAAAAGCCAATGAAAAAATACGGAGACAGATTCAACAATCAAAATTTGTTAAAGGCGGTGTGTATGAGATAAATTAGACATTGTGTCATTTTCAATGAAAATAGAACTTTGAACAAATAACAATAATTAACTGAAATGTAAAGACAAAAACAAATCACAGCAAATGCTCAAAATGCTGGTCTTGTTCATGATAACACGCCCTTCTTCAAATATTTTTCACTGCATGATTAATTTCCCTCCTCCTCCATTTTTTTAACTCACTAACAATGCTGTGTTGAAGATCCTCAATATTTTAATATTCCCTCTGACCATAAACTCTATGTATTTATAAACACTCAATTCTGGAGACCTTGCTGGCCACCTCAACGGCCCATTATTTCCTATCCATTTATCACCAAACCTTTCAGTCAGGTAATTAAATACTCATCTGGTAGTGTGCGGTGGAGAACCATCATGTTGAAACCAGATGTTATAGTTAGCCAAAGGTAGATCATCCAAATAGTCATCGAAAATCAACATCAGAAACTGGGGATAGGTTTCTCCACTCAGAATTCCGTCAAATAAATGAGGAACCAAAATTATATCTTTGTAAATTCCTGCCCACACGTTAATACTAAATCGCACTTGAGGTCTTATTTCTCGGAACTGCCTGGGGTTGTTTATTCTCCAAATGTATTCGTTATTTTGGTTGAATATCCCACAATTCGTAAAAGTGCTTTCATCTGTCCAAATTACATTTTTCAGGAAAATAGGAAAATCATGTCTTCTTATTAGCCAATTACAAAATTCTAATCGCCTTTCGGGATCACTGAAATTTCTGTTTTTTCTAGATATCTCCGGATATACTCGGAATTTCATAACTTTCTCAACGACACATTTGTTAGTCAGGTAAATGCGCAACTTTACCCCAATTTAACCATCTTCGTATCTTCATAGTTTCCGAGTCCCAATGGTGAGGATCGAATTTGAAACACCCCGTATATTTTCCAGACTGATGGTTTAATTTTTTTTTTTTTTTTTTTTGTTTGGTCAAATTTCAAAGAGTTACCAGGTTATTACAATTGGAAACAATCCTAAAACGTTGCTTAGGTGGACATTAAGTGAATAGATTCTTATCAGGTAACTGATGAAGGATGTTTGTTGTTTTCGATGTGTCAATTCTGTATAAAATTAGCTGATTTCGTTTTAAAACTTTATTCAGACACTCACTTTTTGTGAGATATCTATACCTACTATTGGTGGTTCAAGTAACTTTTTGGAATTATTAAACTATCAACACTTTATTTTCTCTATCAAACACTTGATACTATAAGAAATACTACATTAGACAACACCAACTGATGTTCCTACGATATCCAGCCTTAGAAACCCGTATTTCTTCAAGAAAAAATATGCATGTGATCAAAGGGGAATTGAAACGGGGAGAGTCAATGTTTCCTGCCCAGAGATGGTTGCATTTTATCGGGAAAAAATAGGAGGGTTGATATGGCAAATCAAATGTCCGTTCTTCAAGACTTTGACAGCAAAACAACGAACTGGTAAAGAAAAGTATTCTCCCGTTTGGTGATGATTGCTGCTGTCAATACATGGGATCATCTATAAGCAAGTGAACGCAAAAAAACCTAATTTTCAGAAGTTGTTCCTCTAGCAGAGGAACTGATTTCAGAAGGCACAAAAACTGCAATAGTTAGACAATCAATGAGAAATGGAAAAATTTCTAAAAAGAGAAGACTAATAGGTAATGTTTCTCTATACCTTTCCATCGAGGGTCCTACGATATAACAGTGTAAAAGATGTACAGATGCTAAAAAACAAAAAATGGAACAAAAACAATTTCTCCACAATGTGAGATACCGCTATTTGAAAATTGTTCGGCAAGTTACCATTCATGATTTTCTGAATTTAAATATCATTTTGTTACCATTTTTCTTTCATACTGAAAATTTTTAGCTGACAATACGTTTTTTAAAATTATTTTATGAGGTTCACAACTACACTGCAGGGGTCTCCTGGGGCATATAGGTACCACTCACTAAGATTGGTGGTATATAGGTATACGTACCACCACTACCCCTTTCAACCTCCATGAACTTGAAATGAAAGTTTCAGTTATCATTCACTCACTGATTATTATTGTGAAAATATTTGAAAAAAATAATGAAAAGTTAACTAACTATTTTCTTGATAAGGAATAATAGTCTATCAGGTAAAGCAATTATCACATTACATGTGATCAGAATTTTAAACAATAAAATGGGTACAGTAAGCTATACACAAAAGACAAACTAATGCCATCGCGGACTTTTTTGTACTCGTCAAAGAAGAAAATTATACAGTAAATTGATTTGTAATATCAAGAAGTGATTAGGTAGCATTTTCGATGAAAGCTCCCTGTGTATCAACTCCGCCCAGACTTCTCACGGATAATATCGTCATATTTCAAAGGATTCACACAAAATATTAATAAATTATACACATGATTTTTTTTATTTATTTTTTTTCTTGAATCACTCCATCCATTGGAGAAAACTGTATGAAATTCTGTTTGGAAGTTTATGAATTTATCAGACGCAGGTTCATATGCGGTGGGCGGACTATATTTTATAATTTGTAGTGATGTACTAGTTTTATTGTAAAATATTTCATGAAGTCTTTAATGTATTATGTGACTATTCCTATACAAATGTAATTCGTCTTTGAGGATAATAAATGAAAACAAAATGAAAAACAACAAAACGGTTAGTGAGTATATAAAATATCAATTACATCAACATTTGTATGCTGTTGATTATTAGATGCATCAATACTAATTATTGTGTTTAAGAAATTACTGTCCCTGATGAAAAATATACTAATAATGTAATGGTATACCTAAATATTTCCACATAGACAAAAAACTGACTCCTGTTATAAAAGCATCATAACCAGCTTCGTGTTCCTTTTTATCAGAGACTTTATATCCCTGGCCACCATCTTCAATCACTGAAACATGATAAAAAAATAATCAATAATTCATAATGAACTGATTGGATTACCTATGTCTGGAATTTGGAAAGGTTCTTCTGAAACTCTATCCAAAACTTGGTTCAATACACTTGAAGATATCAGATCATCAAATGGAGCTGAACTAGACATATACTTTGTATCTATCACCCTAAAACCCCAAATTTGTATCAGTTTCATACATTTATTCTAATAAGGAACTATTCAGAAACATGTGAAAAGTGATAGAAGTAAACACTGCAAAATCAACATCAAGCTGCTTGTTATGCATATATTCACATATAGGAACTTCCTTGACAGGTTGCACGAATGAAGTTACACTGATTTATTTATTTTGTTTCGAGCCTCGCCTGAAGGCAATCTTCTCATTGTTTCCATCAGTTCCTCGAATTCCTCGAATTGGCAATTTAGCCAACTCTCGTTGGCCAAGTGTGGTGAATGATATGTTACTATGTAATAATTTCGGATATGGTTATATTATTAAACTCACAAAACAACCAGTATAGAAGAGTTTATGGAAAACTTACAATGTGCTGAGTAGTCCAAAAGGCATAATCTTATGAAATGAGCACATTCAAGATGTTCAGGATTTTGTGTATTTTAATGCAATTTAACATTATTGGTTTCGTCCACTTGTCAGTCAAAAATAAGCAAAATATCACAACTGTAGAACTATGCTCACCTTGGAAAAAGATTATGAGCCATTTCTTTAAATTCTTCGTAATCATCTGGTAAAGGTACTAAAAACTGATTTATACTATGAAGGAAGTCCAACAATAAATTATGACCAATAACAAGTTTCTCCTGCAAAAGAAATAAAAATTAACATCATGTGTGGAAAAACTTTTGTTTCCTGAATAAAGACATATTTAAAAAATGTAAAAAAGCAAGGAAAACATGATAAACTTCAATGAACATGCTGCCCAAAAATTGGGTTATATAGAGACAAACCTAAAAATTCCTGATATAACATGCTATATTATCAAAAAGTAAGTTACTTGATATATCAACTTACAGACTTTACAATTGCTTTCAATACTTTTGTGAAACCTATGAAATCGTCAAGTTCTTTCAGTTGACTTTCATAGTTTTTCTCATGATTTTCTCTCTCCTCTTCCAGGCTCATGGCTCTTTTTGCAACCAAAATCCTATCCTTCTCAATTTGTCTAGTTTCCAAAAATATTTTTTTGTCAAATTTTTCCTTTTTCATTTGATACACCAATTTTCTCAAAAATGCATTACATTTAGGAAGTTGCAATTCCGTTTGATCCCCTCGTAAAAATGATTCTATCTGCTCTCTGGAAATAAATAATGATGAAAATGGAATAAATAAGTTATTTATGTTGATTACACAACATCAGTCATGAATGGCCTTGCATTATCTGGTATTGGAATATTATCATCATTTCCATCTTTTTGCGACTGAATTGTTTCTGTTTTTTTTTTATGAACCTCTTCCAAATTAGCCTCATACTTAGACTTCTCATTTTCATTAAGATATGAAATACCTTCCCTGAATAATTTATTGAAATCCATCCCTTCAGAGATTAAAAAATCTATACTAGAAGATTGACACAAAAATCTTTGATCTGGAATATTTCTGTTCAGAGGTTTTCTGAAAATATAAAAATTGTAGGTTTGTTGCTTGAAATTCTGGTCTTCCTCACTATATCTGAAATAAAACATAATAATTTTCAATTATTTTCCAGAAATTAATTCGTGAATTCATTTAGAAACAAGTAGATGAAATAAAATAAGAAATTAGAATCTGTTCATTTTTAATTGAAAAGCGTTCAAACAAAATACATTATCAACTGCTTCTCGGGTCTGATTCCAAATTAACAAGGAAAATTATCACACAGTGACATTCATGTCTTTTTAGATCAAAGTTCTAAATTTAAGAGATATATATAGAGAGAAATATAGGGATGGCATTTTAGGCAAGTTGAAATGAACAAAATGGAAATCGAGAATCTTGGAGGGGGAGTGTTCGCAGTTGTTTATATACTTGCAAAAATTTGAGTTTCAATAAACCAGCATCCACTTAGCACAGTTATGATAATCTTGGTAATATATACGAGTATATTCGAATGGTGACAAAGTAATTGTAGATTTTGTGAAATAATGTTATATAGTTACAACAAAAATATTCGAACTGAAAGGTATTTTAATTTTTTCATAACAATATTTAAAACATTAAAACGAATAATGAAAAGGTAATTAATTTGTCAGCATTATCAACTTCGAATGGTGCATTTACTTTCCCTAGTCAAAATATCAATAATACAAAAAAAAAAGACAATTGGGGGAAATATAAAGCTGAAAACTGAGAATGCAAATAAGATAATCGACTCGAATATCAAAATTATCTACTGCTACTACTATAGATTATGTTTGTTTTAATTTTAATAAAGAAGGTACTCAATCTATCGTTATCCTCATGTCATTCTCGGATCATGAAGCTGTTGTCACACATTTTTCACTAGGATATAAAAAATAGGGAATAGTGTGAGGCAGAGGTAAGTCAGGCTTTATACAAAGAACAACTTCACCAAGTTTCAACTTAAGGCCAATCAAGTTAATTGGCTAAGTGTTTTGAACTTTTTTGAACCCCTAAGTGTATTTGATGATATTTTAAATGAAATATTCGTACAGTGATTCCAAAGGAATCAGAACCTCTTCAATTAATATGAGGGCCCTACACATGATTAGAAAATACACTACAAGTGATTTCTTCCACAGTCATTTCAATAAGTACCAGAAAATGTATAGAAGAATTATTAGATGTGCTCTAAAAAATATTATACTGAGAAACTTTCCAAGGCGTCCAATAAACCTAAAGAGAACCGGGCTATTTTCAATGATCTGAGAGATAAAAAAACAAGCTTCCAGTGCAACCAGATAGCCTCAATGTTTATTATTGTACAATAGCAAAAAAAAACTTAAACAAAACATAACCATACAAAAAACCCTTTAAACTACCTGAGTAAAATAACAATTTCGAAAGAATTCATTTTAAAACATAGAAATATTGAAGAAATTGATGAGCCATCCAATTTTCGTCCTATTTCACTAATATCTACTTTGTCAAAGGTGATAGAGAAGTTTGTAAAATAAAGGTTGCTAATTTTTTTGGAAAAGCACAATAAACACAGCAGCTTACAGTTTGATTTTCAAAGATCCAAAAGTACAAATGATAATATCTTTGTCTAGCTGGAAGAGTTATATGTGAGTTTGATGAACATATAAAATATCTCAACAAAAAACTTGCACCTGGCTGCTATGCTATCAGGGTCATCACCAAGGAGTTGGGAATAGTAGCAGGAAAAAACTTCATATTTTTCTTTAGTCGAGTCTCATCTGAGGTATGGTATGGCTTTCTGGGTTTTCTGTAGCAAGCAGCTGATGCAATCAGTGTTTGTTCTACAAAAAAGGGCGATAAGATATATATGTAGAGCCAAACATTTGGCCCACTGCAGTCCACTGTTCATGAAGAGTAGAATACTAACAATATTCTGCATCTTCTTTCTAGAAACAGTATGTGTAATTCAAATAAGAAAAAATAATTTTACTTTCGAAAGAATATATAACACCTGGCAAAATGCCAATATACCTCTGCCAAAACCAACTTCAACATTAACTAAAAATTCCATAATATTTGAGAGTTGGAAGATATTCAATCACCAAACATTTGAAATGAAAAATATTGCAGACTCAAAAACATTCGTGTCAAGGAACTTTTACTTGTAAAAGTATATTATAGCTTGGAAGAATATCTTGAAGATAGATTTTGAGTACCTGAACCATGGAGGTTAAATGGACTGATTTATTTCATTTGTACATGTAAATCAATTCTGAACTGCTTTGTAGAATCTTATGTCCTGTCGATATGTAAGCGTTAGGCCCTGCATTGTTCCATTTTTACTTCAATTAATTTATTGTGAATTGTCTGATTTATTATATTTATGTAATTCAATAAACATTTTTTTTCTTTGACAATATAGTACATTTTGAATTGAATTGAATTTGAAGTCTTGGGAAGCTGATAGGATTTTTTTTTCTGATTCATTTGGCCGTTACTTGATGAAAAACCATAGGAATTCCATAAACTACACCTTACGATTTGATGTTCACAAACTTTATTTAAAGAAATATATCACATGTTACGCTAACACACTAGCTTTTTCATAGTGAATTAAGTACTATAAGTTCATTCTTACTCTGATATTTATATAGCCTACGTAATCACAATTCAGACTACCTACTTAGGTACTCACTCAATTAAATTACCCAAAACATCTACCACTTTTATATACCTAAGGTAGAGCTTCAATTATGATTACCTAGAGCATATACATATTACATCAATAATAATACTTCATAGGTTTTTAAGAAAACAAGTTCAATTATGGTGATCTATTTGAATCCAGTTGGCCATTCATTAGAATGTTTGAATTTTTAAGTTTAATAATTTCCATTGCTTCAGCTTCAAACTTTTATTTTCTATGTGTAGAATTTTGTAGTCTTCGTTAAAAATTTGATTTTCTTCTAAAAGATGTATAAGTTTTATTGTTTATTTGCAGATTATTGGAATGAATATAATAGTATAAAACCTAATTACTCAGCTGTTCTAAAATTAGGAAGGTAGGGTACTTTTTGCACCCGTACTGTATAAATTCATTTTAGAAAGCATCATAGCTATCCACAGACATATCGGCCATGTACATAGCAGAATCAACCCAACTAAAACTAGAACAAGTCTCTAGAGAAACATATCTAGTTGAAGTTGGATTTGAACCACAATCTTTGGATCATGACTAGAGTGCACTATCACTTCTACCAATGTTTTTGCTATTCCAAACATTTATGTCGTTTTTAGTTAAGTTGGTATACAACAACTTCAGTCATTTGGGGAATAACTTTTTTTATGTGAAAAAAATTGATAACATATCTCAATGACATTAGCATTAGCACAAACGCCTCCAACCTGATTTACATATTTTAAACGATCAGATCCAGGATAGTCAGGTGTAATACTGAAAAAGAGTATATTCCTGCAACTAGTGTTTTATGAAGACAAATGAAGATTCAAACAAACATTCGAGAGACAAGTGTCACTGTTTTTCGAGTTTGAAAGCCGAGGATTTTTGGAATTTCTTCCTGACGTTTCGCTGGTGCGAGTGGCTAGCTTCTTCAGAGGTTTAACCATCATGGCTTGCTGTCCGATGACTAACTTTAAGGCTTCGTAAAGCGTATTTATGCCTTGTCAGGTAATCAGTTGTATTGGTACTTGTATTTGTACCTGTACTTATACCTGCACTTGCTCTTGTACTTGTACCTGCAGGCAAGCAAGTGTATTTAATTTTTGGTGTGCCACAAACTGTAACTAGACACATGAGTAAACTTACCTAAAAGTACTGAGTCCATATTGTATTACCAAAAAATCCTTGGAGTTATTTCGCATCTTTTCATAATAGTCGCATGGCGTATCGAATGAGTTTATATTGCGAACTGAATACAAGCCAGTTAACTCACAGTCTATACTCAAAAATGAACAATTTTCAATGGCTTTTTCCACATCAGGTAATACTGAATGAAAATCTAAAACAATTGTGTACAAATCATTGAAATATATATTAACTAATAATTATAAACTCACTTGAATTTGTTATTTCCATATTTATTATATTGTTGCCTTTATCATTAACATTCAAAAATGTTAACCATCCCGAGAATTTAAAACTAAAATTCAAAATCAAGACAATCGAGAAAAACAAATTAGTTCAAAACGTCTTTTTCTAAAATTTTCACAGAACCACAGAATACTGTTACAGAACTACAGAACTACAGAACAGAATTGTCAGCCGTAACGGGACGACTGGCAGATGTGAAACATCGAAATTATTTTGTTCAAGTAATATGCATAAAAGAACAGATACGACCTCAGAGTAATAAAAATATCATTATTCTGAGATTACGACAGGAACTTATATGGCATAATGTATAAATGAAATATCACGATTTTTTTCCAGAAAATTATGATTATTTATTAAACATTTGGTTTCATCAATAACAAAAATGAGAAATTCAAAAACTTATTTCAAATTGTTACAACACAATTCTATCAATCAGTAACATCGGTAATAAATATATTCCATGTAGCCTCTGATGGTATTACTCTGACAATTGGACGATAATAACTGAAGTATGTTACACAAAAGTATTGTACGTAACATTATCATTATGCACTCTAAAAACTGTTAATAAAAACTAAAATAAAAATTTTTGTATATTCTGATACTATTAGATAAATAGCCGCTTGCACGAACATTTTCGTTACGTAATGATTAGTTGAGGAACACTTATTTTTTAAGGAAGGGTTGTCTTGCACCAATGATGTTTGTCATCCACTTAATAAAGGACGACTCAAAAAGTGGAAGAGATAGCCCCCCGACAGATTCCGACGTTTCTGCAAGACCTTCTTTCATCACCCCCTACATTAAAATCCCAAAGAAATCCAAAAAAAAATCCGCAGCATCCTCCAGAATCGGTGGAAAACCTCATAGCACCAGCCAAGAGTTTTTTTGAAGGGGATGACCCTCCTCTCATCCTGGATTTCAATCAAATTACCAGCTTCCTAGAAAACTCATTCGGTTCATCTGACCCTATTAACATAGCAAGAACATATACGGAAGATATTCATGGACTACTAGGCATCCTCACCAAAATGTACCCACTTTTGACAGCTCGCAACATTAAGGCAAGAATCACCAAACTTAAGAAAAAAATCCTGAAACGCCTAAACCAAGAACTGGAAACTAACTCCAACGTATCATTCTCTGAAGGTGACAGTGACCTGTCTCAAGACACCTACTGAAGTTCTTCTCCCCCAATTAGCAATTACTATTCATTTTACAGTGGAACATTAATGGGTTATTCCCACATATAGAGATGCTTCAGTTGTTGATAAGAAATGAAAATCCTTCAATCATATGTCTCCAAGAAACGAATTTCAGAACCGATCGAGTATACAACCTAAAAAACTACAGTTCTTTTCATGAAATTAGAACAAATTCGAGGATTGCTTCTGGTGGTGTAACAATTTATGCACACGAATGCTTGAATGCCTCTCAAGTTCCACTTTCAACAGATCTAGAAGCAACCGCAGTTATTGTTGAATCCCCCCAAAGGATTTGCATATGTAATATCTATGCCCCACCAGATAGCGATATGAATATTCAAGATTTAGAGAGAATAATAAATCAGTTACCAAATCCACATATAATTCTCGGTGATTTCAATGCTCTCAACCCTATGTGGGGTTGTCTCACAACTAATCGGCGTGGTAAGATGATGGAAACATTCATTGACAGATCGAATCTGGTGCTACTCAACTCCGGTGACATTACCAGGATTAACATTACCACTGGCAACCACTCAGCTCTTGACTTGGCCTTATGTCACCCCTCAATATTTCCTAAGCTCTCTTGGAATGTTCTTCAAGATTCTCATGATAGTGATCATTTTCCTATCATCATCAAACATATCTTTTCTCAAAACTCATCCAACATATTCCACCCTTCCTGGAAACTCAAGAAAGCAGATGACACGAGTTGGAAGCTGTTCCAAAGTATACTGGTGAANAACTGCTCTTCTATCTCTGAAAACACTGAAATCGCCAATTTATTGGCCGATAGTTTTCAGCAACTCTCCAGCGATAAAAACTTTAATGAGCACTTTTCACCTATGAAAGAATTGGTCGAATCAGTACCCCTGAATATCGATGATGACAGCGAGAATTATCTGGTGCTTGTTTCAGATATTCAATCAATACATTTATCTATTCAATATTTTGTGATACACGCATGTACCTGATCGAAAAGCGTATGCACCTGTTACATTTTACATTTGACTAAATTATGAATGCACAAAAAAAATTGTACTAAAATTAATATAATGAAGAAAAGAGAATTGAAACATTCTAGATAGATAGATCACCACTGTGTAGAAACAGTGGTGAGAGCATATTTTCTTGACTTCTGCTTTGTATTGATTATAATTTAGGTTTTTGATTACGTAGGTAATTTGTTATATATCCTAATATCAACAGTTTTTGGCTGATTTGCTTAGACGATGTCTTGGTTCTCTTAACAGATTTGTATTTCTGGTATTATAGCTATGGAACTCCGCATTAGTTGTTTATGTTTTTTACCAGTTTTATTCATAACTGACGTTACTGTAGTTTCATCCTATAAGGACACTTTCAAACTTATACATTAAACGTATACCTATACATTAAATATACACACATCGGATCGCTTTAGGGAAAAAAAGTTGACGGGTGATTATTGAACGAATTTAACTTACAACAAAATTTATTAAATGGTCAAAAATACTGAGTGCGCATATAAGCAAAACTAAAAAAAATATGGCTCTTCTTTGGCAC
>WOGP01000301.1:0-17121 GCA_015342065.1 Leptinotarsa undecemlineata
AGGGAAGCAAAGACCATAAATAAAGAGAGAAGGAGAAGCTATGCGAAGACGGAGACCTGGAAGCTAGAACTAATTTACCTATAGAAGTAATATAGAAGTAATCATTGAAGTACTAGAATGCTGTGTACGAAACTGAAGGACGAATTCTTTCCACATGATGAGGGACTACCAATCGGATCGTCACTTCCACCAGTCATAGCCAACATATATATGGAGTGGTTTGATCTTCATAATATGGAACCATGGGAATACTGAATTAGATGCCTTCCTGAAACACATCAACAGCGTAAGATCTTCCATCATTTTCACAATGGAGAAGTAAGTCCACAACGAATTGCCATTCTTAGATGTATTGGTGAATAGGACCTACACTAAATGGGAAACATCTGTATACCGAAAACCCACTCACACGGGACAGTATCTGAACCACGACTCCAACCACCATAAATCGACTAAAAGAGGAATCATCAATACTATATTAGGCCGTGCTTTCAGGTTCTGTAATACTAAGGAAGGTCTCAAGAAGGAACTAGACATCATCAAAAATGCTCTTCAACGAAATGGCTACTCCAAAGCGATGGTGGAACAGATTTTGGTTAAAAGACAGCAGGAGCCTCACAAAGAAGAGAAGCCGTCACAACCAGTGCTTGCAATTCCGTACATCAGAGGATTATCGGAAAGGATAAGAAGAATTAGTTTCAAGTACAACATCAGATCCTGCTTCAGATCCGGAAACACTATCCGTAACAGCCTCACGAAAACCAGGCCACCAAACGCTGACTGCGATTCCAAGAATTGCATTTACCGAATACCCTATGAGTGCGGAACATCCTTGAGCGGTTAAACCAAAAAAAACCAGCAAGTCAAGAATAGCAGAGCATGTTTGGTCCCATCAGCATAACATCGAGTGATCCCAAGATGATATTATACACAGGGAGGAACATTGGTTTAGGAGGAAATTCAAAGAAGCCGCATAAATGTTGTTCAAAAATTCATTCATCCAAGCTAGGGTAGCGATACGCAACATATGGAAACCCATAATCAAGCAAAAAATGGCCAACTCCCACCAAATGGTCATATCCCACTGAACCGGTGAAGCGGAAAAAGGAAAGCTGACATAATTGAAAGTACTCGAATGACCCATAAATAGCCATCTCTTGGAGGAATTAGTCCAATCATCACCTGAAGACGATTGCGGAGACTAACAATCGAAACGTCATGAAGTAACTTGGCTTGGAATCTCTCAACTTTTTATTTTTTATTTTTTTTTTGTTCAATTGTTCTATTTATACAAGTATTTTATTTCACTATCATTTCATTTAGAGTTTTTTTGTTGCTTAATATAATTGTTATTTTTCTTTTCAATTTCATTCATTTTTAATTATTCTTTTTTATGTAGTTTTTTCAGGGATTTCTAATCATTTTATATAATATAAGACAAAGAAAATCCGAACTAATGAAATTCATCATGAAACATTGTCAATCTCACCTTCAAACCAACCGTCAAGCAAATTCAGCATTCGGTGGCTTCAATCACTGGAAGTCAGTGGACACAAGAAATTAAATCATAAAGTTACGGTGGTGAATATGAAATATGTTCTTCACAAATTGGCTGTTTTATTCTTCAAGAAGTTTATGTTTACAAAAATATTTGATTGATTTCAAAATATTCTGTCATCCTTAACCTCTATGTAAGTATTTACATTTCTCGAATACGAAATTTGCAAGTGTGTAGTTCGTTTCCGTTTCCGTAAAATGCTTATTGAGAAAACCAACACAAAGTTAAGAGAATAATATTAATTTAGTGGAAAGTCTGATGTCATAATAGTAACAGTAGACATAACTGAAACTTATACTTGAAACAGCTGAGGAATTGATTGATTTTTATCGAGATCCGTATAGTGCAATTAAATTTCCAACATTTGAGAACAGGAATGAATTTAGTTTCTGAAAATTGTGAATGAAAACTGAGAACGTCCATACTTTAAATAAGTCGCAGTTTAGGAAATGTGTATTTTGTACATCTCGAGAGAGATTTCTAGCACGGGATTATCCTTCGAATATTCTTATAGAAATGTAAAGGAAATAGGTGAAGAATGGACACCTGGTATAGTAGTTTTACCATGGAAGTATTTTTCCGAATGCGTGTTAGAAAAAAAGCAATCAGCTCTTGTTTAATTCACTCAAATTAGAATAAAGTCCCACTTTGAAAATATGTTATATAATGTGAATATAATTTTGAATTATTTACAATTTGTTGATTATTAGCTAAGTCATACAAAAAGATTCTGTGATTGTTCCATGCCGTTTATTATTGACGTCAATGAACTATTTTAAACAAACGAACACATATTTTCAACATCAATAAACCATTAGATTGTTGATGCTCGAAAAAATCTCATGATAATGGAAGTAAATAAATCTTGTCAATAGTTTGTAACGCAGGACCATTAGACTCTGGAGAGACACAGGAACGTTACATACACAACGTAATATATGAGACATTAATATGAAATTTCACTTGGAAAAATTTCAATCTCCAGGTTTACTTCTGAGTTATTCAAAAAGATGAGAATGACAAAGTGCCCTACAAATTTAACGGTATTTCAAACGATGTTTGTACTCTTATGAATTATTTATTATTTCAAATTGAACCACTATTAGTATTTGTGATATTTATATGTTTATTTATTCAAGCATTCAGATGACTACAAACGAATCATTTTTTATTAGTTGATTCTAAATCAGTTTTTTATCACAGATTCCGACTTTCTTGTATATTTTTTTCTTTCTGCATGACATGATAACTTCTTGACGAAACTATTCAGTCGTGATATGAGGAATACACATATATTTTCACGCTGACAAAATATCCCTTGCTTCGTACTCCTTCGCCAGCGCCTATCATCGTCTTCCGAGACCCTTCTTTACCTTCATTAATTCGAAAGCGGTAGTTGGTTCCTTCGGAGCGATCTAATGAGTGATTGATGATGCGGCACCCCATTTCAACGCTAATGACGCTGTTCAGCCGCCACCGCTGCTAGAGTCGCGACGCCGACGGCTCGTGCACGCTATGCGGCGATACCCCGTCATGACTAACGACTGAAAATGTATCGTAAATGAAGAAATTATGAGTCTGGTGTCGGGAAAATGTCGTTATTATACAAAGATATAGATCTGTTAACAAGAGAAAGGGGTTGACGAATGTTTTAGAAAATGAAAAAACAGCTACAATTTGAGATTTCGTTGTTTGGGAAACAGCAAATCAAATTTTCAAAAGTTTTTTTGATTCATTTTTACTCAGCACTAACTAAAGTCAAAGTAAATTAAATTCGCTTTTTAAGAAACTAGAAAAATTTTCAATATGGACCTAAATCCTCCGGGAGAAGGAAATATCAAGAGCATATAGTTGTCGGTTCACAGATGGATCAAAAACATCTTCTGGTTCTGGTTTAGGTATTTCCAGTCGCAGACCCCAGATAGAGATACAAATCTGCCTAGGAACGTATGCGACTGTATTTCAAGCGGAAATTTACGCTAATGAATTGTGTGCGGAGATATTGGAAGAATCCAACTCCATACACAAGTCAATAAATATATTTTCGGATAGTTAAATAGCGTTGGAAGTTCTTGGCTCCTACCGAGCAACGTCTAAATTGGTAGCAAATTGCCAAAAATGACTCTCCTCGATAGAAAGACTCAACAGATTGTCTCTGGCCTGGATTCCTGGTCATACTAGCCTGGAAGGCAATAAGGATGCTGACTCCCTTGCAAAGGAGGTGCTTCAAGCAGCTTCATTGGACCAGAACCTGTCATTATCATTGCTTTAGGCTTGGCCAAACAAATATTGGATACCTGGATGGCAAGAAGATTTATGAACTTCTGCCATAATCTTCCAGGATTGGCTCACTCCAAGGCGTTTATTCACCCTTCGAAGCTTGATATCAAACAGTTGTTGGACTACAGTAGGAATGAACTACGAACAGGCCTTCTTACAGGTCACTGTCGTTTGTGTCATTTGGATCATCATATACAGAGACTCGGACTGTCGAAAGACAGTGTGTGTCGCCTCTTTTTGGAAAATGATGAAACAGCAGGGCACATACTACAGAGCGGTACTCTTACCATCTAACCTGAAAGACCACTCACCATACAAACTACTCGGCTTCGTTAAGACTAACTTGACAGGTAGAATTGGAACCGCTGGCCTTAAACGAATCTACTAAAACACTTCTCCCATACCAGAAAAAAAACTGTCTCTGGACGCGTGTTTTTGGGAATTTTCCAGAAAAATTGTCCGCATATTCATCAAAAGAAATAATTTAATAAGTGAGTGAAAGTGGTCCCTCACTGGATGTGAGTCATATTCTTCCGAAGATACTTTTGGTTGTCCATTTGCCTGCTGTGATCCAATGATTCACATTCGCATAAAATATGACGAGCTGTCTCTGTCCCTTTGTTGCATTGCCTACAGTTAAGGTCTTCATTGTTCTAAGGATTATACAGAATTTCTCGAGTAGAAGTTGCAATCTTTTCTGCACCCATACTAGATAAATGTCATCTGGTGAGGATTAGACATAGATAGATGATGTTAGATTCAAGGAATTAGAATAATTAATCGTCTAATGATGACCACCTAGTTGGTGAAACGCGTGAAGAGTGTTGCAGGTCTGCTGTGCGGTAGCAGTTTTTGGTTTGAAAGAAGTATTATATAATTTGAAATTTGCTTTGTATAGAATCAAAAATGAATCGAATGCATTGGTTTATGATTTCGATGACGACTAAAATAAGTGTTGATTTTCATAAAGTATCGTCCAATTCCATAACGAAATAAATATTCCATCATAGCGTTAAGGTGTATAACAGTTCTAATAATAATCGATCGAAGGAAATATGACAGATGTCAAACACATATTATAAACTAGAAGAACTGATGATAGCATCAATGAAGTAGTGTTTCTCCTTTGGTTTTTTGTATTGAACAAATTAAAACACAGGACCCGTAACGAATTGCACCTATTTGGATCGTACACGTCTATAATGTCGTCCATGCAAGAATTAAGTGGCTCTGCCTTTAAGTGAAGGTGGAATGAACGAATAGAGAGATAACCAGAATAGTTTGAGAGTTAAAAAGAAGTTATAAAGTTACTTAATTGAGGGTAAAGTTTCCTCGAACGGCAACTTAAACTTTATATTCCAAGCAGCGCCTGTTATCCTGCGCCGTTGCTGTTTGAAATAAAATTAAATAGAGAAACTGCTGGCATGAAGAGGCGGAGAAACGGAATATAAAGATTTTATGTGAGTGTTTTATTATTTATAAGAACTTCTATTCGGGGTGTTGATTTTTACGGCAGGAGCTTTAAAACGACGAATGTTGTGTTATATTTCGCTCTTATATGTTTGTATCTCAGGAAAAAAACGTGTTAACATTCAAAATATGATCGAGGAAACTAATAAATTGGTTTACTTCAGACATTCATAAAGGTTTGACCAGTTTGTAGTTGATCCCACTATAGTGCTATCTCGCAAATGATAAGTTTTGGAAGATTGGTTGAATCAGAATAAAGTTACCTATTTAGAAAAACAGTAGAAACATTTTCTCAAGATCGCGACTAGCAATTGCTGTTTTTTGAACCATTCTTCAATGCGACGTTTTGTTCAATCGATCCAATCGTAAACTTTTGTAACAAATTCAGTCATGCATCACATATATTTCTCTACATTTTACTTCAGAAAAACAACATCAGACGACGAATAAAAGCCACTATATTTGCATTTCATATTTGATAATTTAATTGAGGTCAGACATAAGACTATGCAGTACCAGCACACCTGGTACTGCACCAGTAGATTATGATCAATTCTATCAGCAGTTTTCCAGTAATCCGTGAGAATAAGTATTGTTACTTCATTTCATTCGATTGCAAGTAGAATATTACTGATTATTTTGTGTAAATCCTGTAATGAAGGTGTGATTTTTTACGAAATTTGATTGAGTCTTGATCTGAGAGTACAACATTATTTCATATACCCACTTTCGATGTACCAAGTTGACAAATATTGAAATACATTCGATAAATATTACTACAAATTTTTGTAGATCCTTCTCGTTTGATCACCAGTAAGTTGTTGAATGTATACAATGGAATGTTCGTCATGTGGCTCAAGCTAGAAAAATAGTTGTTTGTGCTAGATCCCCTAGCGTAGGATTGTTGATAGAGGTGAATGTTTCAAATTATAATTCGAAACATCAGTTTTCTTGGTACTCTCTCCTACAGTCATCATATTCATTTGGTTTATGTTAGATTTTTGATAAAGGGGGCGCTTATTTCTTACTTGGAGCTGTGTTCACGTGAAGGAAATGTTACTACTCCACTATAGTTGAAATGAATCCAGTCTCAAACAATTAGTGGCAGACAAACATCTGAAATAAATTTTCTCCATGAGATCACTTGCACAAATAATGTGGAATATAATGCTCGTCGTGAAAGTAGTTGTTTTTCGGCAAGCATTTATCAAATCCTATATATGAACGTTGAAGGTAGTGAATGTTTCGGAATTTTTATTTTTCTAAAACAAAACCTCGTAGAAAATTCCACCAATAATGTCCCGCTCCTGATGATCCGCCAAATGGAAGCGTATCCTTACAAAGATACCTACCGCTCCGATGTTGTCGCCGCTCCCCGAGACGCCTTCCACTGTTAGACGTTATTCCTTTGTGACGTCATCGCCGCCACCGCGCGCTGTTAATCTCCTACGAGCGGACCCCATTGTGCGCGTCCTCCTGCCGGCAATAAACCGGATCGGGCGAACGACTGGCTCTGCTCCTCTGTTCTCGCCGCATTGCGAACGTATTCTATATTTTGTCCCACACCTGACACCGAAGATAATTGCCGTTCGGATGAGATGGGAACGGCGAGGCGAAGGCGCCCGACAAGTGTCTAGAGCCTGAAATATTGCGATAAATGTTCGGTGTAAGTTACGTGTGCTAGGAAATTTATTTAACGTAATACGAAATAGTTTTTCATGCTCACATTCCGCGGAACGGAATCCGGTTTCGACTTGAGGGCTTTCAATCATTACGTTCTCAGATATATTGCGTGAGCATGTTTAAGTGGTTGCTTCACTATTTACTGTTATGAAGCCGATGTCATTATTTCCTAATTTATAGGTTGATAAATTCGGAGTGTAGTGTTTTAAGCTACATTCTGTTTACCCCAAGAAAAGCCTTCTCAACTGAATGGAAAGTCCTTTAACCTCTGCTGTTTAATTTTTATGGTTTATCAACCTGTCATCATTTATCTCGTTACTCATTTCTGTACTTGATAGGTTATTTTTATTATACATTATGCAAAAATAATATTAGCAGATATGTGTCCTAATGACATTAAAGATATTGAACCATATTATCAAAAGAAACATTTATGAAAAAATCAAATGATAGAATGTCAGTTCCAGAGCAAACGGACAGGAATACCAAACAACCTGATAGCATTTAGAAAAGGTTGCGTACAAAACATAAATGATAATTTATCAGATCTTGATCTTGATCATTTATTTGTGGAGCACCCTTTTATAATATAAAACATGAGATGCGAGGGGATACATTGGAAGGAAGCATGAATAGAATTCCAATGGAATTCACTTCATTATTGATAATATTATAACGAAATATTACTGAAGTTATAAAAATAATTTTTTAAATTTCGTGTAATTATTTTGTTCTCATCGTATTATAATCTGGCGAAATGTAAAACCGTTTATAGCATACACAATCCACAAACTTTTTGAAAATATTCATTCCTTTCAAGTTCGTTTGGTATTTTCCGAAATATATAATTGAGGTGAGTTTCATTGTATGTATGTTTGCCATATTGAGAGACAGACATAAGATTTGCCGACTTTACTATGTTTTCCGTATGTTTATCCAAAAAATTCAAAATTGTTACAGATCAATATCTCTTACTTCCATCGTTTATTTCAGAACATCTCCATGGGTTTGGAAAAATATTACTATCTTAGATTTAAATTTTTCAATATTCTCAATGGAACTGATTCAGTAATCAGTAATATAATAATAATAATAACAATAAATCGACTTTACTAATCATAATATACAGTAGAATACATAGCATTGACAGTAAGATACTATTTCAAAAAATGATAAATTGGCGGGGATTCAGCCTGAGCTGTTTTTCAACTCTACCATGGGAAAGGGAGTGTCTACAAGTATAATCATAATACAGAAATCTATAAAGACAATCGAACAGATGTATGTGGTTATCTAGATTTCAGTCCGAATTTCCTTTAAAGATTTTCAACCTTTTCTTGAAATTTTGAAGACTGAACGATTTATATTCATTCGGCAATTGGTTATAGAGCCTAAGATATTTTATGTCGCGTCCGAGAGTTGGGTATGCTTGAAAACAACTTCAATCTCTCACAAAGATAAGCTGGTTTTGTGGGTAACTATGAGGAGGTGTAGTTTTCTCATATTCTGCATTGAAAGCCGACCTGATTCTTTCATTTGGTGGCTAATGTGGTCAAATTGAACAGATAGCGAAATTTTCTTTACTGATGCAATGCTTAGCGTTTTTAACAATACAAGTGATACCCACATAACCACTGCTACCGTTGCCGCAGCAACTGATTCTGTAAGTTAGGCTACGTACAAAGTGAGTGGGTCTATTCGACCCTCCACCGCAACCCGCAAGGGTTTATTATGGATCACACCTATTCTCACTCGGCCAAACAAACCTAGCTCCTTAAAGAACTCGATTAGTTTATATGGTTCGAGATTCTGTAGGATTTTTTAGAAGCCCGTAAAGAAAAAAGATAAAACACTGAACTATCAGCTTAATACTAAGATAATTCCATAAGTTATATACCATCGGACCGTTTATTCATTGAATAAGTAGGATAGTACTTGAGGATAATTCAACATACTATCAAATATCTATGAGATCACCAAAAGAATAAATCTTTGATGACCACAAGCTCTCATGATATATCAAGCTCTCATGATATATCAGAACAGAGCTAACTGCTGTTGGATCCCAAATTCATATACTTTTATCCAACCACATTGTAAGACCAATTATTCAAACGAACCCTATACCTGGTGAGTTGGTCTAGATTAATAATATAGTTGAGGCAAACTCAAATGAGTTTCCAAATTGATGCCACTCGAACTGAAGCATTGTTTGGCGAAAAATTGAAAACAAAAAACTACCAAAATCTTGGTAACAACTATCTGTTCCATCCAGTAGCGGTTCAAACTTTTGGTGTTTATGGCCCGGAGTCTCCGTTATTCGTTTCTGAACTCGGAAAGAGAATAGGCCAAGCAAAGAAAAATCACCGTTCTACCTCTTTTTTGATAGAAAGTATTGCTATTCAACGTGGTAATGCTGCTTCGGTCTTCGGAACTATGCCTCCTTCACATAATTTTGATGAGATCATGCATTGCCCTAATTTCAGTACGGAACTCAAATCTCTTCGAAACAAGCCGAGATATGTGGATATTCATCAGCCTCCTATCAAGGTCAATTCACAAGTGATTGATCCACCTTCTTCTTTTTCAATGCGGTCAATGAACTTAGGTCATTCTTGCCCCCCAAATATGAGTTGCGGTCCTCGTGGTCAGTGGAAGAGCTTCATGAAGCCGAATCGATCCCTCTCCGAAACCTTTTATCACTTAGAAGAATCGATCGCAGCTTGAGAAATGGTTCTTATGCAGATTATGTGAAACATGTTCATCCTTACGAATCAGTAGAGAGTTGTCCTGAAAATTTTGAGAAGAAAATTGGATTAGATAATTCAGGAAACACTTGCTACATGAATAGCATTTTACAAGTGTTGTTCATGACGAAAAATTTCAAGAACGAAGTTTTAATGATGAACTAGAACGAGAATGT
This sequence comes from Leptinotarsa undecemlineata, assembly GCA_015342065.1. Lineage (NCBI taxonomy): Eukaryota > Metazoa > Arthropoda > Insecta > Coleoptera > Chrysomelidae > Leptinotarsa > Leptinotarsa undecemlineata. The sequence goes on from WOGP01000301.1 coordinate 9,915, forward strand.
TTCCGACTTATTCACCAAACTCAAACACCTGTTCATGCAGCTGCAGTTTCGTATGAATGTATCATGTCTCCTTCCAACCGATTTCCTGGAGTTTTTGAAGTCCATTAGATACTCGTTATTCTGAATTCTTGAGGTTCTTGTTGAATAGTCTTCGTGGGCAAAACAATAGTAGAATCAATACCCCTGATCGCTCTGGATTGAATGATTCCGTTCAGTCTATCTCGTCTTGTGTTTGTAAATCTTTTGCTGGAAAAATCCTCACTTGTTTACTTTGTAGTAAATGTTCAAGAGGTAGCAAAAACGTATGTGAATTTCTGGAACTTCATTTAGTGATTCCTAATATGACTAATAACCAGTCCGTGCAAAGCTTATTGTTAAATCATCTGAAAATGGAATATTTAACATGTGATGATCGACTATATTGCTAAATATGCGCCAAACAAACTGACTGTTATAAGGAAACAAGTATGTCTGAGGCACCAGTCAATCTAATTATAACACTGATGATCTTCGAACAAGACTCAACCTCTGACGGAAGCACCAAACTCTTTCGTTATATGTGAGAGAGACGACATTGGCAGATCAAGATCTTCAGACGATGTGGTGCTGCAGGTTTCTCCGGGTTATCCTGCAGCTGAAAAAGCAAATGCACCACTGGAATCAATATGAAGTCGCCCTGGAGCGCCAATTAATTTTTATTGTTGTTTTATTATTGTAAAAATAAAAATATTGTAAAAATTGTTAACAGGAATATATTATGGATTTAGATTTATGACTCAGAACACTTTCTTCGCAAAGCAAGTCTTTAATCTTTCTTATATGCATAATATGGGAGGCTGTTCCTTCGAGAAACATGGTATATTTTCTGTACCATGTTGAATATGGTCCTTCTTCACATATGTTATCTTGACAATACACGGCACTGGCAGGCAATCCGAATTCGTCATCGCCCCAGTCGAACCGTCAAAGAGAGAAGAGCGGGCGGATAACGAACGGGGGCAACCGCGTCGTCGAACGTAACCACACCGTTGGACCGTGTCATCCATCCATCTCCCGGCCGACCGACCCGGCTTATTGCTTACTGTTTCGCACCGTTTATGGCGAAACGCGGTTAGGTCGACTTTATCGGAGAAGAGAGCGGTAGTGGCGGTGGCCTGTTACAGTCGCGTTTGTTTCCGGCCGGTCTGACTTTTCTGAGCGCTTCGTTGTTGCAAAAGGGGCGAAGACGCGACAAATACCCGATCAGATTGATCGGGTATTTGATTTCTGAAGAAACTAATTTACAGATTTTCTTCATGTTTTACCTTTTCTCAGTCTGAAAAATTAAAATAAATTAGCAGAGAATCTGCTCTCAGATGTAATGAAGTTCAATAAAAAATAAAGTTCACCCCAAAAACTTATTGCGTTATATATACTTCTGAATAGTCTGAATAGTAAGTAATTTGTCTGATTTATAAGTGAAACAAATGATTGAAAAAAATGAACTTCGATACTAAACTTTTTTTAGAAAACGAGTTAGAAAATAAACGAACTACCTTTCGGAAAATAGCCCTATTTCGTTCTCAAAACCTGAAATTATTGTTACCGAAAAGACATACATAGAAAAGAATGTTTAGATTCATATCCGATAGAAAAATGAATACACATACAGGTTTCCATTTTCCACCTCTCGCCTCAGAAATGGTAACCAGGTACAATCCATTTCCACAGAGTTGATCGAAATATACTTATTGCTTTTCAAAAGTGTATTAAGTGAGTTTTTTCGCTTTTTTGTGATGATCTTTTGTGATAGGATTATATTCAATTGCGTGATCACCAGTTGACTTTAAAATATGGCTTCTTTTTTCATGATCTTCTTAGCTATTTTCTCTTAAGGTATTCACGATGTTAGTTTTTTCTTATATTTATTGATGTGGAGTTTACACATATAAAACATTCTCTAGAGAAACAGGGTATAACTCCATTTTTCAGAAAATTCAAGCACATAAGATGATACGTTGGTTGTTAGATATGTGAAAATGAATCGTACCTACCTGGTTATCATTACAATGGCGAGAGATTGAAAATGGAAATATAGACCTAAACTGAATTCTCAGAAAAACATACTGTATGTGTATCATGTAGACCATCGAATATGACATCAGAACATTCGTAGTTTGTAGAAAGGAATACAGATTTTTCTGAGATACACGTTTCCAATAACAATATTTTTAGGAAAGAAAGGTTTCGACCTTATACTTCTCCATCTTGATACAAAAAATGTGGAAATCTTCCAAAGGAAGGAAGGAAGCAATCACTTTTAAGAATTAACTCTATACAAACATGTGTAGGTCCTGCAAACTTGAAACTCTTATAAAAAAAAACTTGTATATGTTTGTTTTCCAAATATTCGTAGTGGGATCAAATCAGGTATCATTCACAGGATTCCTACCCAATATAATTAATGAAAGAAATATTGTGTAGGAATCCTGTGAATGATATCTGATCCCATTACGAATGTTTGGAATACAAACGAAATAGAGAAAAGTGTTTTTCATGTAATTCAGCGTTCTTGAATAAGTATTAGTTTCGACTGTAGTTATCTTTCGTGTCATTCAATGTTTATATGAAAATAGCTGTTTCGTGAAATCTTTTTCTTCCAGTTTGTGTATGAAAGTTATTCCTTTGCATGATTTACACATCTCACACAAGACTTAATTCTTGAAATTTATTGCTTTTTTCCTTTCTTTGGAAGATTCACACATTTTTTTGTATCAAGATGGAGAAGTAGAAGGCCAAAAACTTTTACAAAGATTAATCTCTTATAAAAATATATCCTTTCAATTTAAATATTTTTAGGTTTTAAAAACAGAAGGAAATGTGGGCCGTTTTTTTTGAAGATAAGGATTAAAATTTCATTTTTTAAACCAATTATTGTATTATGAGCAGAACTTATAATTACCAATTACTGGTTCGTTAGCCTTTTCAAAGGTTTATGTTACGCAGTGACTTTTCGGGGTGATTCTCTATTGATCTATATTCATTTAATTTTTAGATTGTGGATGGATACAAACACAAAAACAAAAAACATCGACTTTCACAAAAAATAATGTCTTTTAAAAAATATTAAAACAGAGTTATGATTAAGTTTTATGCACAAAATCTATAAATCGAACAATGTTCTGTTTTTAGAAAAGATTGAAACATGTCGAAGAAATTATTTTTTACGCTTCTGATGACATTTCTCAAAAAACGAATCAATATATTTGTCAAAGTAATGACATCATTGCAGTTATTTTCGAAGAGTAAGCTACAATTCCTTTTGCGTATTTGAATCAGGTAGTTACACATTGATTTTTGAGATGAACTCAATTAACATGATTTTTAATTATATGCTTTTCCTTGGAACGTTATTTTGGAAATGCATATCATGGATGCCAATATTTAAGCCCTTGTAGTCTTTGAATGTTAAAATTTTTTGTAATAGTTGTGTGAAAAACTACATTTGAAAATTCCAAATCATTTAGGTGCTATTGATCACATGTGGTCCTGTAATAATAAAGATTGAATGAATTGGTTGGGATAGAGTTTAAACAGAGAAAACTAATCTGTATACGGAACAATTTTTGAATTTCTGCATGACCAAAGAACGTTGACAAGAAAATTATTGTAAAGTTTCTCTCTGTACTCGTATACATGCTTAGAGGAAAAATGATCGCTGAAAATTTCAAAGCAAGCATTGAGCAAAGTGAATTTTCCGTAAACGCTGAAAATATTGAAGAGCTGGCACTAGTTGAATTAAGTTTTTAACAACAGAGTATGGACAATTGATGAAATTGTTTTTTCAACCCTTGTGATCTGAACATATAATATTGCTTCGACTTTGAATACGAATTAGAATATGAGATCTCTAACAATCCCTGTAACTAGTAGACAACAAAAAGAGGTTTTTGTGTCGTATATATTTTTCCATGACAAATGTTTCAGTTGAAGTAAAGCTTCAAAATGCCTGTACACTGGTGTAGCGACTCATATGTAAAAAAAAAATTTGCAAATATGTTGACAGAGATGGCTAACTTGGGATTGAAGCTTTCCAAAATAATGTTATATATCGTCATCATCGCTGTTCATACGTCTATACAGTATTGAATATTCTACAACGTAATGATATGAATTGAATGGTAAGACGTAAATTGTGATGACACTGATAAAATATTATTTTAAGTTATATATGCATATTCATGCATATATCCAAGGTTATCCAAGGTGTTTATCTTCTCAAGTCAGTATTTAAGTTTGTGTGTATGTATGTTGTGAGCAAACTTGCTGCTCGGTTAACCTTTCAAACTGAAATCAAAATATTCCACAAGTAATGCTACATCGTCAGATCCTAAATCTAGAGAAGAAATATATTATAATTTTGACACAATCATAATATGTGAACAACACAACCTATCCGGTTATTCGCGATGACCTTATTTGTTTCTAAGAAAAAATAATAGCATTGGCAACGTCTTTCATCAAAGAACAATCATTAGGTAAAATTAATTGACATCTCAAATGTATATTTCCAATTTAAAAAAAACAAAATTTGAAAAATTGTTTGAGCTTACCATTTTTAGTGTTCGAAGATATAAAAGCTAGTTCTTACCTGAAACAATAAAATATAAAAATGTATGGAAATGTAAGCACACAGACAATGAATATGAGCATTGTGATCAGTATATATAAGTGTATTGCTAAAATAAAATGAAATATTCTTCAATAGTACCTAATCATATATGTAATACTAAAATTTTATCATCTCATTTAGTTGAAAAAACGTAGCATTGGTTTTCTAAAAATGGCCTTTTCCTTAATACCGACAAAACCAAGGTAATTCTATTTAGAACCCTTCAACAATGAATTGAGTCATCAACAACCGTTCATTTAGCAAATAGTCAAATGAAAGTACAAAACTCAACAAAATTTTTAGGTATACACATCAATGGCATAACCACATTATGAATTTAGGAAAAAAAATTGAATCAAATCTATTACAGTGTAAGGATTATTAGTACTTATCTTAACAAAAAAATCATTAAAATACATATATGCGAATTTTGAGTCTTCCGCAAAATTTGGTAAATCTTTCTCAGGATTTTGTAGTGGCATATATTTGGAATTCAAAAAAGGTGATAAGAACTATGTTCAAACTGAAGTACCGCCAATCTTGTCGGGGCAAATTCAAAGATAATTATATAATGACAGTACCTACATGCACTGTACATTTATGAATGCGTAGTGCACTTATTTAAACATAAAGATAAGTTCTTGGAAGCAGGATCAAATCATACTTACCCTTTGCGGAATGCAAATATATGTTTCCCTATTCATAGACTAACACTAACAGAAAAACATCCGTTATATTACAATCAAGTTTTTCAATAAATTACCACAAAATATCAAATCCTGTGAGAGCCTTAAATTATTCAAAAAATATGTGAAAGATTTCCTTATAAACTTGGAACCAAATTCAATTCAATAAATAGGAATAACAGGATTGCTGTTAATTTCGTTTTATATTAGGATGTTTTTATTCCCACTTCATACTAATGATTTCTTTTTAATGTTCGTACAATCTGTCTGACGTTGTTGCATTTTATGTTTTTGTGTTGCAAAACAATGTATAGCATACCCTGTTTATATTATTATTGTTAATATATTATAGTAAAATACCCTAAAAACTGTATTTCAGACCGGTTTTCTGACTTTACCGATATGAAATTTAGAAATATTTCTATAATGACACAAAATATTTCCACTGAAAAAAAAATTAAAAAAATAAAATTTGTAAGTGACAACTTCATAATGGTAGAGAGAGCAAGCTTATAGGTCAGCTCGATATGTTACAGCGTAAATTCAATGTTTGTTGTTTCAGATTATGGAAGATGAAAATTCCTAAAGAGATCCAAATTGAACTCTCATTTCGCCCACAAAAAATGATTTTATTCAATTGAAATTATAAAATTTCATTGACCGGACTCAAACGCCTTCTTTCCGGAATCCTTAACTGTTTTTAACATTTGAAATTGTATATGTAGCAGGCTTCAAACATCAAAAATTTAAATGAGTTTTCGGGAGTATTTTAACTTACAGAAACAACGGTTGTTAACTTCTGATCAATACTCGTGGTTAATTCTGGATTCTAACAAACAATTCGAAGATTTTTTGCCCTTCAAATATTATTTCAAAACTTCTCAACCCCAAAACAACTCGCACCTTCGGCATATCTTAATTCCGTCTCTAACAACCAAAGATCCGTATCATCTGTGTACGAAGTTAGCAACCCTTGTAAGTAGAGGAGATCCGATTAATTCCCGGAAAGTTGCGGTGATTAACATTTTCGGCAACAAGTTGTTAATAAATCAAGAGGGATATCGTCGCTCGCTTCCGCTATGTCGGATTTTCGACTGGCAAGACTAAAATATTGCTTTACCTTTTAGCGAGAAAGAAGCTGGAAAGCTTTTATATTACCTTCTAGTAACCCATTTTTTCTGTGAAACACTTTGGTGGGACCCCAAACGTTTTATACGACCTGTACGGGTCGGTTCGTTGAGTAATTCTCGGCAACGGGAAGGATAAAACAGTTTCTCCTCAATATATTTTATTTGGCATTGGATTCTAGCAGGCGTAAAAGAACTGAACAAGACATTTAATATTCATCTGAATAGATGAAAAAATATTCTAACAATGGATATTTTTTTACTTTATTGATTCAAACTATTTGCAAAATAAATTAATGAATTATTTGAATTTTGAATGTTGGGATTAATTACCAAATGTGTATACTGTACACATATACGTGTATTGCACATCTGCTGAATTGGCAATAATGAGAATTTCAATCAAAACCGTAACGGATTCGGCACAAATTGTCTCGTGTGTCTTTAGTCTTGAAATATTCAGTTCATTTTTCATCGAAACAGGATAATACGATAATGTATTCTGTGAGAATTGTAATAATGATTTGTAAGAAAATAGTATATTGTACAATAAGTGAGAAAAACGACATATTGCTCACGAGAGCTGAAGTTTGTTGGCATGAGCCGAAGGTGAGTGCCACAAATTAAGCGAGTGAGAAATATTTTCTCACGCATTGTACACTGTAGGTACTTTTTCTACGGTTGCGTTGTTTTCAAGTATTGAAAATTAAAATACATATATAATAATACTTGTATGTCATTAA
>WOGP01000302.1:0-26776 GCA_015342065.1 Leptinotarsa undecemlineata
GGACCGTTTCCTTAAGAAACGGGGGTGGAAGGAAAGGGTCGCCAGGTCCAAACCTGCGGAATTTACTTCCGTAAGGAGGGAGCTTGCGACCTGGGCACACAACCCGGGAGGGGTATGGGGGCACATTTTGTCTTCAATTGAGGACCGCCTGCCCGGTATTGACGATGCCCAATAGGCTGAAACAGCTGTATACCGATGGCTCTTAAATTGAAATCAATATGGGAATGATCAGAAAGTATTTACCTATGTTTGAAGACAGGTGCTGGAAATATTTGAAATATCCACAATATGTATGGCAATGAAGGCGGTGGAAAATTCGCTGGAATTCAATCGAAGCCGGTAGCATTATTCTCGAAGAAACGCCGCGAGCGGACGTCGAGTTGAGCACGCCACAATTGATTTATGACGACCAGCGGCGGCCGGTTTAATTTTCATTAGGGCATGATTCACGACAGTATCTCTATCCAAACATAATTACCGTGAACTCATACCTACCATTCATGTTGGTACTCATGTCGTTTTTATAGCACATTTTTAATATGCAATTTTAATTTGGATCAATTCAACATATGAATTAATTGATTTTAAAAGAAATATGTCACTTTTATTTGTTTTAATTGTTGAAGTGAGCTCCAATAGTATTTTCGGATAGTTTCGCATATACGTAAAAATTGTTTTGTCTAATGAATGTTGATTCATCGTGTTGATTCAAAGAACAGAATATCATTTTCAAAAATGAGAATGACTGCAGATAATGAATAATTACCACGATCTTGGTGTGTTATTGCAGGTTTAGTCATTTTCTATGCATATAAATAGGTCACTACATATCAAGCTTATAGAAACCGCAAGTAATTTCTATAATGGAATGAATTTGATTGACAATAGAAAAAGAGGTAAAAGTTAAGAATGAGGTGTAGTAACCACTTCCATTCAAGCTTTCCGCGAAACTTAAGAACACACTAAGAACAGGACCATTAATGTTTTTGCAAAAAACAAATGTATTTTTTTTTCTGGAAAATATATTATATTGAAGAAGAAATCAAATATTTATATTATTTTCATAATACCACTATCAGTATTTGGTGAATATGATCCCCAAACAACTTTATTGTTCCTTCTGAGCAGTGCTCAGTGAGAGATCTGTGCTACGAGATTACGGTAGCAAATAATAGTTTTATGGACTTTAAGTTTCATAAATAATTCATTTGTTGATATTATATGTATATAATTCAAGTGAAGTCAATATTCGTTACACTCATATAATATTTATCCTCCATGGCACTCAAAAATAATTTTGAAACGAATATATTGCATGATTGATGTTTTTTAGTGATGCCTAAATAGAATCTCTAACCTCTACCGTATATCAGAATAATAATTTGACCACAAATAATAAAAAATTAATAATTATTCAGACTGGTATGTAAGTCTATAATTCATATCAACACCAACTGGGAGCAGCGCTGCATTTTCAATTCAACAGATTCGACATATGACGATACATATTTATTATTTCAAGCAATTTCAATATTCCTATGTGGGTATCAAATGTTCTTGAAAAATATAATAACATCTGAACATGCAATATATTCTTAATTTTTTTCGAAATTACATGAAGACTTGTGTCTTTGGCTAACATTTGGCTGCAAAATAATTACATTTAATCTATTGTCAATCAATTTTAGGAAGGTGCAAACAAGTTTTTTCATACCGTGAATGGATCCACTTCAATATTCAAACCCGTTCTCAATAAATTATCAATATATGTTTCGAAATAGTCCAACCTCGTTCCATCTACCATTGCATTTTTATAGACCAATACAAAATCTATTGTCTTCTCACCATCAGAAAAAAATATTGTGGAATATTTGTCCATATTTCACTACTTTCCCAGCAATCTCTCCAATGATAGGTACGACTGATCAGATATTTTTACACTTCATATTGAAATAAACAAATGTCACTTTCGTTTTGACATCGCTTCAAGATCAGAAACAATAACGAAAACAAATCAGTAGTGGATGCATGCAAAATAGAGTTCTATTTCAGAGACCTCTACCTAATGTCACCAACGACCTACCTTGAACAGTTCTAATCCCGACTAAGAGCAGATGGATTCAAACACATTCAGGTTATGGAGCAGGTGTATACAATAGCAAATACACGTCAGAGATATCAAATCTGCCTTGAAACCTATGTGACAGTATTTCATGTGGAAACTTGCGCCATTGATCTTTTTACTAGCAAAGACACGCCCAAAGCTGCTGACTTTCTTGCAAGGGAGGGCGATGCAAGCAGATTTTTTGTCAAATAAACACGCAATACTTAGACTGCAAGAATAGTTTCAGACTTCTGGCAAAATCTAATAGATTTGGTCTATTCCAAGGAATGTAAACTTCCTTTAGAGTATGTCACCAAACAGTTATCAAACTATATTATGAATGACATACGTTGAATATTACTGGAGTTACTACACCAAAAGTTCCAAACAGTGCATCACAATGACATATGTTGACGTTTCCAATAAATGTTGACTTAGAGGTCGCCTGAATCACTCTATGAACACAGTTCGTGACGTCTTCATTAAGAAAAAGATATTATCTTCAATGTTTGGCAAAGTTTCACAGTCACCACCTGTCTTTAAAGATCATTCACCTGATAAACTAATCCTGTTCATCGAAATTCAAAATTTTATTAGTTCTCACTTCGGATCTAACCCAAACCTAGTGACGTCATGTTACTTAGCATCCGGTGGAATTTGCTTTAAACTCTATTCCCTAATGTCATAGATGTAATTAGACGAATATAAGTATACTTGTCGTGCCATTGAAGACCTAAACCTGTCTAAGCCAGTCATCGAAACGCACGTCGAGAGAAAGTTCTCTAGTTCTGGTGCGTGGGATGTTATTTTCAGTAGATCTGATCCATTTATATTGAAAGGGTTATATTTTCAGGAGTAACTGATTTTTAGGAAAAATTTAAGCCGTATTGACAATATTTAGAAATCTTTCAAACATTCGAGGTATTTACTATAGCCGTATACTTTATCCTAAAGATCATCAAAATAACCACCAAGATGCATAGAAACCCTGGTGTTGTTACCGATTCGCTTTTGGTTTGACAAAAGTTTTCCAGTGCGATTAAAAAGATCAACCCAACTTCGTGCCCGTGTGTATACGTGGTGGTATGGTAGAAGGTAATTGATGAATCCGGCCACTGAATGAAATAGTGATTCAAAATCTCTTTTACACTTTTACGCAGATGTCCTGTTTCCCAAATTCACCAATTATCGTCTACTATTTTTTATGTTGAAGGCGGTTCAACTGCCATGAGCTGGTCGACTCAAATAATTTGCTGCTTGATAAACGAGAAGCAGGACTTTCTTTTGTGAGGTAACTGTCAGATATTATTAAATGTCAGATATTAATATTCAATGTCCAAAGGATAGTAGGAGGATAAGTATTTGTTGTTCGGTAGGCATTTTCGGATCATACTATGTAAAAACATTGGAAAATAATCTGTAGTTGATCTACACACTTTTTTTCAGCGTGGCCCTGCTGCTGAATGAACGATAAGCATGTTAGGTAACTTGCATATATACCTGTTGTATTAGCCGAAGAAGTAGTATATTTCGATAGGTATCTACCATTCTTATTTTACATATTTCATAGGAAAATAATTATTCAATCATGAATAAATTGATGGATGTAGCCTACTACGTGGTAGGAAATCATAATGAAGAAAAGATAATTGGAACTTTCTGTTTTTTACCACTTTTATTTGTAATTCACGTTACTGCAGTTTCGTCCATTAAGACATAATGTATGAGCTTGAAAATGTTCTTATTGGAAGAAACTGCAGTAACGTTAGTTACAAATAGAATAGTAAGAAACATAGAGAGTTTCAATTATCTTTTCTTCATTTTCTTTATCATATTTTGTAAAGTAGTCATACTTAGTGAATCATAATGGATTATAAAAATCGTAATTGCATTATTATGTTTCAATATTTACATATTTGAATCATGGTTTCGAATAGAAAATTAGCGATGGCAGTAAGTTTTTCTAATTCATCGGACCAGAACCTGTCTTTGGCATCGCTTTAGGTTTTTCCAAACAAAGATTGAACACCTGGATGACAAGAAGATTTATGGACTTCTGGCAAAATCTTCCAGGTTTGGCTCACTCCGAGGCGTTTATTTATCTTTCGAAGCTTAATAGCAAACATATATTAGGAATGAACTACGATATATAACAGGCCTTCTTGCAGGTCACTGTCATTTGAATCATCATATGCAGAGACTCGGACTGTCGGAAGACAGTATGTGTCGCCTCTGTTTGGAAAATGATGAAACAGCAGAGCAAATACTTTGTGCCTTCTCCGCTGGGGACCGAAACAGGTTTTTAGAGTTGGGCAGAGCCGTACTCTCACAATCTGACCTGTAAGACCACTCCCCATACAAACTAATCGGCTTCGTTAAGAAGCTACGTTTATTTGGTCGAGTGTGAATAGCTGTGAGCCCTTACGGGTTACGGTGGAGAGTCTAATAGACCCACTCACCTTAGACCTAACCTAACCGTTCAGAAAAACATAGGGGTGTAAGATCTGGAGGGATTGGAGGCCATTATATCAATTCTCATTCACCAGTCCGTCAGGATAGAAAAATGTATTAGAACTCTAAATAGATGGCTGTTTTTTGTAACAAACGATAATCGGTTATTGACTTGAACGGCCATTCGGTTCCGACTATGTTGTCTTAGTTGATTGCGTTGAATTTTATCGAAACGCTCGGCTGAACAGATTTCTTTGGTATCAAATGTTAGGTTAGCCGGAACGAAACCGTTAAATATGAATATAAAAATAATGTAACTGATTTCGGTATCGTTAGTAGGATTTCATGAAAATAGTCATTATAATGAACTATGTGAGATTTCGGCTTACCTTCCAATTATTCTAGTATAGAAGTAAAAATTAATGCTAATGCTTATGCTTTATCGGCGCATGACGCAATCTATTATTGTTCATGAAGGATATTGCGCATATTAATAAACTTTTATCAGGTAGAAAACTTCCATAACTTAATGTAAATAACCAATTAATACGAATATTCAAATTACATCGGATATCGCTTGCTGAATTATTTCTGAACGTGATATTCGGGCGGTAATAAGTTTTTTGAATATTACAATTGTAGCGAAAAGTGTTACTTCTAAATTAGTACAGTGTGTTAATTTCGAGGAGACCTTTAAATTGTATTATTTTCGGTGTGAAACAAACCAAATTATTAGATTTCACACAGCTCTAGCTCTTTTACTTCATAAGAAACTGTAAATATTGTAACGAATTTGAAGCCTCCCCTGACCGATACGCCAGCCGACTGCATCGAAAAAGCACATGACCTCACATCAAAAGAATGCAGTCGGGAACTGCCGGTAAAATTCTAGTACCGACCGACTACAGAATTCTCAAAAGGACCTTCACCGATATAAGTCCGTCTTCCCGACCCAAGAGGACAGTTCAGAAAGTGAATCGAGCGGTTAAACAGGAAATTCAAATAGTGGTTCAGCCACCGTATTCACCAGATTTGCTCCCCTTAGACTCTCTCTCGTTTCCAAGAATGAAGAGATCCATGAAAGGAAGGGATATGTGTATTGTATCTGAGGGGGGATTCTTTGAAGGGGACAAAATAGAAATTGATGAATAAATGAATATTTTTTGTGAAAACTGAAAATTCATCTTATTTTTTGAACAGACAGCGTATTTCGCAGGGGAATCGAATACTGTGAACTGCAATTGCATCACTACCTTCGCATTTAAAGTTTAGAATACTTTTTTGCTTTTCCCTAACCTCTAATTTGTTAGGTTTTCGGATATTGTATTTGGGCTATCTGTTTGATCGAAACGTAGTTGGTTTTTTGCTCCGCCTGCAGGTCGAATTGAAAGAGGGCGTTGCAATTCTTGTGGCAATTACTGGCAGTTATTCGTCTTTTGGTCTGACCGATATATTTTGGTCAACAGAGTAAACGAGAAGAGTAACTACAAACACATCACGAACAAATGCTACGGATCACAAAAAACCCTAAAAAATAACATCCATCATAACCATCATAAAACCGTCAACGGAGAACACCCGAGAAAAAACCCGCATATATATTCGCGAATGAACTACTCGAAATTGTGATGAGTACCGGACACGTGTTTCAGACCAGTTGACCGTCATCAGTCCAGTGTGTGATCGAAGGAACATTATTAGTTTTAAAGTGGGATTTTTATCACTCATTCCAAGAGCTATATTATGCCACCAACTCGCAAGGCCTGTTGTTTCTATTTCCCAGAATTATTATTCCTGCTCAATATTTTTATTGCAGTACGCAATAATAATTTCAAAGAAATCAATTGTGATGTTTGAGTTATTTTCAATGCAACATGATAAAAGTAAATATGGTGATCCAGTGGTGTCAGCTTTTCAAATTTATAAGAGGAATTATGGAAAATGTTAGGAAAGACATCACTGATTGAACCTTTCATGAAAGAAACGATTGGAGAAATGGAATAATGAAAATCACCAACATTTTTTAAATTCATATGCAGTGACATATTGCATGTCCTTCCACCGGTGAACCTCAGGGTTCTATTTTAGGGCTGTCACTTTTCAAAATCTACCTTCTGGTAGGTCTACCTATTAACTTCAATCAATCTCCTAAACTTATCAACACTAAATGCATTTGGAAGTATAAAACAAAGCAGATGCTTTGCCTCAAAAAATTAGAATCACGAAAAAGAACTGGAAAAAAATTGCCTTTTCTTACTTTCAAAGGACTCATTTGTGTTTCTCCTTCAACTAGCTGTCGCTTTTCGGTGAACGATAACCCTCAGAAGTTGTAACATGGTATTCATAGTACGGGTTAGACGATCGGTTGTTTGACAGATTGAATCGAATCGAGATTCACATGACTGTTTTTATTTTCCCAAGCTAGAAAATTATATTCGTGTCTTTTGCCGCTTCCTAAACGTAAGAGAAAAATAACCCCAAGATAGAAGTTATGAGGAAAATTTTATTTTTAGGTCATTTTAGTTTACATAACAATTTTATAACGTACCTTTTGTCTGTAAACATTTCGTCGATAGATGAATCAAATGGAGTTGCCTACCTGCCTAAGAATAATTTAATTACTTTTGTTATTCGGGGAATTTCCATTTCGATTGATTCATAATGCAAATGACGATCGATAAGTCCAGCAACGACAATCATTTTAATATCTTATTGACGACCAGAATTAAAAACAGATATAGGATTTCATGATTAAAATGAAATTGAAGATTATATTCCATACAACCATAAAATATTAATTATGTACCGTAGAAATTGATTGGAAAAGACATTATTTGAGTTTGTGATATATGATTGGAGATAAGGTCACCTTCGATCAGGTGCGTAGGAACGATTTGGTGGCATCGGTGAAAATTTTATTATTTTAAAGTCGATGTAAATGAAGATTTATTAATTTCTATTTGCCTATTCCTTGACGCGCAATTGAATTGTGTCAATTGGAATGAACATAGTTGAAAAACTCATTAAATCACTATAATACTGGTCAATGGTGGTTTTGGTACCGAAAAGCATTATTTTTTTAGGTTAGGGCTCAATCCTACGATATTAATAGTGCACATTTTGATTTTCCACCTGTAGTTTTTTAGACAATATCAAGTTTCTTTGCAAAATATAAAATTTTTACACACGTTATTATATATAGGGTATTCCAACGGTTACTTCCGAACTTTGACAACCGAACTGCTTTCTTGTTGACTCTACATCTGCCAAATCACCATAGACGGATATATCATTCTATAATACGTATAGATAATTAAATTGTTTCATCAAAAAAAATATATAGGGATGACTTTTAGAAACTGAGAGTTCCTAGATTAATGTTAATGGCTCTTTTTTGTTAAGGCGTTATTATTTTTGGCGAAAACCCAACCATAGAATCATCTTTGGAAATTTCTGGGAATTCGACGAATACATTCGTCTATTACTCATGATTTCGGATTCATAGAGGTTTTCAAAGGATATTTCTGGATTCTCTTGTCTCAAATTGTAGAAGAATTGTGGCGGACACTGATCGCATGGGAATTGGTAATATACAATTTGCCATCGTTTTTCACAATCAATTCATTAGTAGATTTTAATGTATTTCATTGTCTATTAATGGATATATGAAAGGAATGTGACTGATTTCATGGTACAATGAAACATTCGTGCTTTCACTTGATTGGAATTTCTCTTGTTTAAATAAACTCCAATAACATTAATACCCGCATGAACTGTATAACAAAGTGAAATCAATAGGTTTGGCGTGGTTTTTACTTCAAATGGGTTTTGTAAAATTTGTTTTCTGATAGAGAACTAACAAGAATTTGGGTTTTGGTAATTGTATCTTCTTAAAAGGCCAGGTTTTAATTGGTTACGACATATTATTTTTCAGTTGATATTATTCTTGATAAAGCTGAGAACGTGTCAGTAAATAACATACAATGGTCCATTCCTTTCATGAATATAATTCAGGAAATCCACCCCAATACCCTTTGAAGAATGGTAGGTGTATATCGAAACGATCTCTTCGGCCTCCGTATTATTTCGAAAAACATACCACCGACACAGATCTTCACGGATAACAATGAGAAGGTGTGTGTTAGTATATTAAATCACCTTTTCCGGATTATATCTGTCTACCTGCTGTATTGGCACGCGTTTTTTTCACCAAATCACAATGAATGTTCTACGGCATTATATTTGCTGTAGATACGATGCCGTTGATAATCTACAGTTGTGTCGTCGAGAGCAGACAGGTTATAGAGGAAATAACCTATGCAGCCATTCAATTATTGGGTCTGAAATATAGTCACAAGCAATCATAGTGCATGGTAGATTCGGTGTCTCAATTGTCGGTGAGGTTGAGCGAAGGTAACGCATTTAGTTGACATACGATAAGTGGC
Source organism: Leptinotarsa undecemlineata (assembly GCA_015342065.1). Taxonomy (NCBI): domain Eukaryota; kingdom Metazoa; phylum Arthropoda; class Insecta; order Coleoptera; family Chrysomelidae; genus Leptinotarsa; species Leptinotarsa undecemlineata. The sequence continues at coordinate 9,001 of WOGP01000302.1, forward strand.
ACTTTCATCAATTATCGATTTTGCTATCTGAGTATAAATTAACTGATCGATCTCGTCAATCCCATATTCTTTATTAATCTATTTATAGAATTTTCTATACCCCCATCCTCTCTCGAACAAGACATCAGAACAGTTCACCGTTACCTCCAGTAAATTCTCAAAAAGCTGCAGATAGATGCTTACCACTATGGTTGAATCCGCTTTCTCAAAACATCCACAGAGTTGTTGTGGAACTCATGATACATTCCTGTATGCAGGAGAGGGATTTTATCGCCTTTATACACACGAAGTTGTTAATGTTAAAACTGTAGAGTTCCAGTTGCATATATGACCCAACCTCTACCCTATTGAGATCTATGGCAGGTCAAAACGCCACTGCGTGGAATAGGATGCAACACTATTGGTAAGGTTAGGTTATGTTAGTCCCAAAGTGAGTGGGTCTATTTGACCCTCCACCGCTCACACCTATTCACACTAGACCAAATAAACCCAGCGTCTTAACGAAGCCGATTAGTTTGTATGGTGAGTGGTCTTGAAGGTCAGATGGTAAGAATACAGCTTTGTTGAAGTTTGTGTTCTGCTGTTTCATCATTTTCCAGAGGCGACACTCAGTGTCTTCCGACAGTCCGAAGTTCATAAATCTTCTTGCCATCCAGGGGTTTCATCTTCGTTTGGCAAAGCCTGAAGCGATGCCAATGGCAGGTTCTGGTCCGAAGAAGCTGTTTGCAGCACCCTTCTTTGCAAAGGGAATCAGTGCCTCATTGCCTTCCAGGCCAGTATGGCTAGGAATCCAGACCAGAGTCTTCCTATCGAGGAGAGTCGTATTTGGCAATTTGCTACCAATTTAGACGTTGCCTGGTAGGAGCCAAGAGCTTCCAACTTGACTGTCCGAGAATATTTGTATTGACTTTTTCAGCGGAGAGTTTCTTTCACACCTCATCCTGATTCGGATGACAAAAAGGAGTTTAGTTTCCATGATGTTGAATCGTGATGGTTCTGTAGACGTATCTTCGGCATTCTAGTAGGTTCATGATTCCTTCTACTAGTAATCTTGCTCTCATTTCAAGATACTCGTCCTTATTCTCTCCTCTGAAGCTGATGATCTATCGTTGAAGGCATCCCTCTTCTGAGTCTTCAGAACTCCCTGCAATTAAGGTGGCTCATTATTGTATGCTGTCTTTCTGAAAAGTTAAATTTCCTTCAAGGTGTATTTCATCTTCCTTACTACCGATGCGATGATTTATGGTTTAACTTTTGCGTATATCTTCTGAGGAACATCTTCTCCGAAACATCTTTTCCATCATCAAACGTTCCTCTTGTCTGCAGATGAAACTTCGGAGGTATCACTCCGTAGGCTTTAAGCTTTTCTTTCTTGCGTCTGATGCTGAATGTTGAAAATAATTCACTTTTCAGTTCTTCTTTGATCCTTCAACTACGTTCTTCTGCCTTGATATGGTCGGTTTGGTCCAAGTAAATACATAACTTTGGATCTTGTGTTCAATTTAAGGCCATTTCTACACCTACATCATCAAGGCTTCATGTCATGAAGGTTGCTGAGTAAAATCTCTCTACCCATACCGAGGTCGACTAATATGGACAGTTTCTTGAAGACTCCATTTTTGCACTTCCTCCGCCATTTATTTCATAGTTTTAAACATTCCTGGATATCCTCTACTAGAACAATCTCCTTCCTTCAATACCTTCCTTACCGATGTTACAAATGTTACGTTTAATATACCTTGAACATCAGCAGGTATGATTCTGGACCACAAAAACCTCTCACGATTTGTCTCAATAAACTTCAATATCACACGTGATATAGTTAACATAATGCATTTCTTTATTATCTATATCGTATAGTTGGTTTTTCCTTCTTAACTATTTCCACAAGTATGTTCTGTTTAATCAAAATTATTTTTTCTTCAACATTAGCAACGGGCCCACGAAAGGATCCCTGAAGTTTTCCCATAGTTGTAAAGAGTTGTTACTAGCGAAATCATTGTTGGTCACACGAGTTACTACCCTGCGTTACCTTGCTTTATCAGCCAGACGATTCAGTTGATCAGGTGTGTCCGGGAGGGAAAGAAGTTGGGCGTGGGCCGGTATGAGATTTATAAATTTGTCATAAATAATGCACGTTCGCCATGGGACATCGAGGACACTATTAGTATAGCGATGTAGGGAATTGATTTATCATGGCGGCCGGCGGGGTGTCCAACAACATTACATATATATTAATATACGGTTCTATTTTAATATTGTCACCAAGTATTTATAGCGCCATTTAAATATTTGTTTTGTCTGATTTGAATAATTGAATTTATAAAGTGAGGTGTGCTGCAGTTTAATCTCGCCGGGGGGTGGACGCCTCACTAAGAGTTTTGATCACACTCTCGGACTCGTGTTGTGGTGTTTTGTTCTCGAGAGTTCCTCAGTAGGAGCTTGGCAGACCGAAGGATACGAGTGAGTGTATTTCTAATTCTATAGAAATTGGATTTTTTATTTTCTTCAAACAATAGTCTGAATCCTCTGAAAACAATATGGGGCGTTTTTAAAACCCAATGGCATTCGTATCGACTGGAATTCCCAGATCTCGTTCTATATGCATATCTTCAAAAAGTTACCGAAATGTAAGACTGCTTGAATCTAGTTTGAAATATCAGTAGAATTATTCAAACCAATCAAACTATTTGAATATTAAGTTTTGTTGTTTTTTAGTTTTGCCACAAAGGACGAATGTCGAAGTGTTCATTCAAACAATGCTACCTAAATAGTATTCGCATATATATTCTCAGGATGTTGGCTTACTTGGACATCTTTACACTCAGGTGATAGCCACAGCCACATAATCTCTCTCTCTGGTAATATCTTTCTTTTGGTGTTCTGACTGAAATTCTAGAGGGAACTTCATCAAATCATACGATCCTATATTATACTAAAGTAGGTACACTCAATTAATGAAGCTACATGTTTTTGGATATTCCGAGCCGGATATTCTTTTGTGTGCAATTAATTTTGAAATAGAATATATTATAGAAGAATACAGAATGAAACAAAACATATAAAAAGTAAAATGGTGGAGACGGAACATAACCGCCTACCTGGTGCCCTAGGTGGGCCAACGTAATGAAATGGACTACTTGGGAACATATATCAGTATTACTATCTTCAATAACGTTGAAGTAAAATATTTACGAAATATGTGGAAAAAATCATTCTCTCAATTGAAAGGAGTAATTTTGTGGAAATAAAGGTTGTGACTTCATTCAGCACGTGGGAGATTTTCCGGCTTAGAAATCATCACCTTTTGAACGATGCTAAAACTACCGAAGTCACGAAATTCAAACTATGAAGATGGAATAAACTCCTGGAAATCTATAATGAAAAATTTTACTTCTTGCTTATATGTTGTGGACAGCACTCCCAATAAATATTTAGACTTCGATGTGATTGGGGCATGGTTTCCGAAAGATTAATCGACTACATGTTTTTTATGGTCAAGCAGTGGGGCTAGATGTCAGGGGGGCATTCATTGATACTGTAAACCCCCCCGTGGAGCGAGATCCGCCCCGCTGAGTTCCCACGGACACAACTTCCGACTCGTGACTTGGATTGAGTCTAACAAATGCGTTCTATTTTGCGTTTCTTTTGGAATGTTATACTAGTTGTAATTGAGTTGATTTCGCTTCAACGACGGTTTGACGTTCTGGAATCTTAGATCGTAGATTGTTTTGTGACGAATGGCTTATTTATTTTCGAGATGCCTGAGATATATCCTTGATGGAGAAATTAATTGAATCAGTTTCAGTTGCGTTGTACGTGAATGAATCTTTCGTGAAATATACGTGTCGCGCTCTATAAAGTGTGATCAACAACCTTATGGTCGGGTTCAGTCATTTTATTACTGTCACGGCGCGTAAATTTTGAGTTATTCTGGAATTAACAATCTAGCGCCGTGCCAAATTTCAAAAACTTTATTGATAACCATAAATTCGTCGGTTTATTCGGGGAATTATTTCAGTCAGCGTCGTCTATCATTTTCTTTTATGGGCTGAAATGTACAGTTGTATATGCATTCTTGATGGTATTCCATTGGAAACTTAATTTGTAACCCTCGTTTGCGCGCCTGCTGCTTTATTTGTAACTCTTCTTTGCGCGCCTGCTGCCTTGGGGTGGTAGCTGATTTTCAGGCTCTTTCTAAACAATATACCGCTGATTGATCCCAAAGTTTTGATAAAATATATACAGTTCAAATAGACTTAAAAAACACGCTTTTATAGCATACGAAACTAAAAAATGAAAAATAAATATAGTTTAAAAAACTAATAAACACGCTTTTGAAGAACATCGAACTAAAAAGTTAAAAATAATCTTTTTTAAATAAGCTTTTTCATAATGATTCTGGTATTTTTCGTTCGTATTTATTGGAAACAAAAATCAATAGTCTGTTATTAGATATTTAGATGGTATTCGCGTCGTCTTGAGAATATATTTGCGAAACTATTCTTGTGCTTTTGATTAATGATAGATATAAAATGTGTCCGTCCGTCTGCTGGAGCGAGTTATTTTTGGTTTTATTAATATGACACGCCGATTGCTGTCATATCAGACTAGGCGCACATGTGACTTCGAGCCGCAGGAGATTCGGCTACTCCAATTGCGAGAAGGAAAATTTTTCGGTTGTCTTTTGGGTCTAGCCACATCGATAAATTAATGATTTCACTTGGGGAGTGTTTCTTACTAAAATGTAAACTACTTTAGAGTGCCCCAAATCTAAAAAGGTAAACTCTGTACAAATGGCGAACCACTGACCTATTACTATTACTACAGTTGAATGGAATCTATTGGAGCAGTTGTCTTATTTTTCGAAAATAAGACAAAACAAGTTTCGTAACTTTTCACATTGGGCAGAAAAAAAAAAGGTGACGTATAACGAGGATCATGTTTTACTTTTTCAGGTATAAAATTAGATCAGCTAGAACGCTGGCTAATTCATTAGAGTTAAATGTAAATAACTGTGTTAGTTTCTCCCTGACGTTTCGCTTACACGCTTGTCTAGTTTCTACAAGGGTGCTTCCATGTCGGTTGATATGTATGAACAGTAACCATTTGGAATAGCTTTTCTGCTGTTCAGGAAGTCTTCGAGGTTCAGAAGAGAATTGTGCAGTGCTTGACGAATGTATCACCAGATACGTTTGGTAGGAAGTATGAGGCATTTTGGAACACGTTTTTCCTGTTTATTTTCATTTTTGAATTACTAAGTCATAAAAAAGTAAGAAATTCACATCAAATGATTAAATTCATAACTATAATTGTAGTAGAAAAAATAGTCGCATTCTCAAAAGTCTTTTGATATCTTGGGATTTGTATTATACAACACTCGTCCTGAAAATTGAAATAATAATAATACAAGAGTTGAACGCTTGATATCCAAGCTGGTGCTGGTGGTGTCTTCGTCAATTTCTTAGACCAACAGAGAAAAAAAGGATTTTTTTTATGTTTCTAGATATATTTATGGAAAATTGGAACAATAAAGAAATGAAGTGATATTTGGCTTCTGAAAAATACGTATTCCCTTACTTAATATCGTATTGTCGCAACGTAGTACTCACTTTACTTATTATATAAACATGAGTAAAATACGCCGCAAGATCGACGAAAAGGAGATGTGCTGCATTCTAAAAATGCTCTGATACCGTTTCTGAAGAGTGATCAATGAATATTGAATGAATTTATTAATACTTTTTGGTGATCTTGACCTTTCTCACTATTTATAAAGATTCATAAGCTAAGGTTGCAAATTTGATCAAGTCATCGTACTTATTCAAAATGCTTAATGCGCATCCGTGCAAATTTACGTATTTGGAGATTGTTTTATATTTCTATGTCCTGTAATCGTATCAATTTTGATTTCTTTGAACTTGGAATATTAAAAGATGGAATTGTGAATACTTAGGTTTTCTTTTAGAATATTGAAGTCGAGGTTGAAACATCTTTTAGTTCATGTGTTAGAATTATGTCATGACGATTTTCCATTTTTGACAGTATAAAGCGATTTTCTCATCACTGAAAATGACAAAGCTGACGCGGTCCACGAAAATCTGCAACAGTGTCGTCAACGTCATAATAATTAATATTTCGATTCTCTCGCAGCCTACGCGAAAGACGGTGCTCCACCGAAGTTGAATACCTCAGCGAAAATAGCTCATTATTATTCTTAGAAAGCGAATAAATATAATTGCATGTTTATATCGTCTCGAACCGTCAGTTTGTGTCTTTGTCGAGAACGTTGGTGAACGGCATTTTAGAAAAATGGAATTAAACACAGTTGACATGAGCGTCCGTTCCGATGAATTCTTGTGGTGAAATGAGTTTGATATGATTACTCAGGAAGTGTCTAGGGATACGTAAAACAAGCAAATCCAGTTTTGATTTTTTTCAAATTTGTGGGTTTTTACATAAATTGGAATAAAAAACCTTTTGGCACTGTTTTTCGACACTGTTTCAACAATACACATGATATTCATATAAGAAATACAGTTTTGCGTGGCTCTTTCATTGTTTCCTTCAAACCGATAAAATTATGAAAAAATTGTGGACTAGGCTGCCAAAACAGAGTTTTATAACGCTTCTTCCGAACAGTGATGATATTGATAACTAAAAACCATCAAATCAACATCAATGCATTGTAATAATTCAAGTTATTTCTTATATCAATGCATCCACCTGGCGATATTCCAGGAAACTATCTTCCAAAACACCACTTAAACTAAAATCTTCTTAGATCAATGTCCATCTTTTCAAATTAAAACTTTTACAGAAATCGGCATCCGACCATTTCTTTCTTGGTGGTTTCTCCTTTTCTTTTCTGCTTCTTTTCCATATAATACTTTCTTTTCTTTGGCATTCTCAGCCACCCAAATCTATTTGTCATATTATTTAGGGCCTAACATGTATCTCCATCAACTTTTGATTCATTCGTCTTTTGCATTCTCCATTGGCCTTTTGTCATACCTTCTTTCCCAGATCACCATATTTCTTACTTCCAATTCGTAGTCCAAGTTTCACACACGCAGTACTGATGATCCATTTGTTGACCTTGACACATTTTTATCTAGAGCGGTGTGTTCAACCACTGTTATGCTGTCTTTCAGAAGTTTTTTCAAGTATTTCTATCTCTTCGTCTCCTCTATTTGTCGCTATAACTATAACTATAACATTTGCTCGTAGTATAATCCATTCATTTCCTTCTATCATCTTCCCTCAGATCGTCATAAATTTAGATTTTTCTTGGTTCATTATCATACCATGTGTTCACGCTTCTTCAAATTTTGCAATCTTTTTTGTAGTTCTTTTCTTGAACCTATGTATTGATGTCTGTTATTATGATTCGTATCGTTAGTTGTCACCAAACTTATTGAAACTACCAATTCCGTATCCAGAAGCACACAAGGTGATGTTTGTGTATTTTTAATTGAAGTTATGCTTTAGCTACTGTGTGATGTTAAGATCATCTTGACTAGCTTGGAAAGTTTCAGAAGGCTGTTATTAGTAGTCGGCTAATTTTCTCAGAAAATATGATTCTTGAACCCAATTATCACTTAGCCCACCGTGCTCACACTTTCTATTTGGTAATCGTTGTGGGTGTTCCAAATTAAACGACCTGGTTACCAAATGCCTTTCAACTTTCTTATTCAATTTCAAAAGGATTGTAAAATAATTGTGAGTAGAGGATCCCTCTAATATCAAACTACTTGAACTCTTCCCACAACGTATTATAGGGGATTGTCATCTTTTCTTGTTCTTGCTTCATTGTCACCCTTCAACAACGCCCTACCCAGTACATTTGCCTGCTTCTCTAGATTCCAAACCACATTAGTCTTCATGAACCTGTTCATCACCAAATGTCAAAGGATGTGCCCTGAATTTGACACCATCCAAGACAATTGAGATTTTTCCTTATGTCTGCTTGGCGCTTAAAACTTCTTGCTATGCTGCTATTCTGCATTCATTTACATGATGCATCTTGGGTCCAGCTATCAATTGAACCACTGTAGATGTATGAAGACTATAAAGAAAATGACAAGTCTTGATAATAATTTAACTTAGTGGTTTTAAACATCAAGTATACTTTGGGTACACACTTAAATTGTCAATCTGATGTATGTATGTATAAGGTTTTCGACCCAGCATCCCTCTTCGACTGTAGTCTACAAAAGAACACTAGCTAATTACTAATTTTCATCGCGGAGCTGGATACCGTTTAAGAAATCCCAGCTCGCGATAATCTGAATGAATTAACGTAGCACAAGCTTGACAGGCAACCTTTATGTAGCTGAAAAAAATAACAGTTGTAATTCATTCACCACTCACAAAAACTATGTTTCACGCCATCGGCACACATGCTTAACAAAATTCGAATACTCCCAAAGTAAACTTTCATTATACCGTACCAAGATCGTGAATTACGACGTAGGAATTTAACGTACGCCAAACGGATGTTCGGAAGGAGCGAGTGTGCTAAAGTCGACGATTAGTCGTTCTGGCGAGAATTGAATATTTCGAAGAATGTTCGCGAGCTTCCACACTCGTACAAGAAATAATTTTACAATGTTTATATTGATGTTGTAGGTGGATAAACTGCATGCTTAGGCGAAGATTGGTACATACAACTATTATGGGGGAATCAGTCGTGGCACAAGTAGCAACGGGCTATCCTCACGGGGGGTTTTAGTCCCTCTGTTATGGAACCTTGTAATGGACGAGCTATTATGTCTCCTGGACCACAATGGGTATAAAGCACTGGGCTATGCAGACGACTTAGTCATCTTGGTCCAGAAAAAAGACTATAATGTAGTGAAGAAACGCAAGCAGTAGACCCTGAATAATATAGCAAGATGGACCGAAGGTCCATGCTACCATAGTAGCATTCACCTAGAGGACTAAATCGGATGGTCTTGGACCACTAAAATTACGAGGTGAAGAAATACAAGTGTCGGGGGTGGTTAAATATCTTGGAGTAATTCTAGATTCCAAACTGACCTGAAACCATCACTTAGACATGATGAAAAGAAAAGCGGAGGTAGCACTGATGCTCGCCAGAGGCACCTATGGGATAACAAGGGGGCTAAAACCATAAATGGTATATGGGCTATACATGATGATGGTTAAACCCATGATAACATACGCATTCCTGGTCTGGTGGCCAAAGATGAAGCAAGCAACCGCTATCAACAAACTAGGGAAGTTGCAAAGACTTGCATGTTTGGGAATGACGGGAGCAATGAGAACTTCCCCAACAGCTGCATTGGAGATACTCCTGAATCTACCTCCTTTACTTTTTGTGATAATGGGGGAGGCCAGGATGAGCGAAGCTACAAAAGATCGGACTGAACTTAAATTTCGGAACATGTGGAGGAGCACGTATTGAATATGTGCACGGACCACATGACACCGATGTACACCTTCAGCACAAACTTCACGGCCAAAACCATAAGCCGTGAAGAGTGGAAGACCATTAGTTATCTCGAAAACATGTTTGGAAAAAACACCTGGAATATACCGAGAGGATAGAAATTTAAACTACAGTTATCCGCTATGACTATACACATCTGTCTTTCAGGCGGAAATGTATGCTATCTTGCAGTGTGCAAGGCTTATTAAATTGAAACCTCAAAGAAATGAGTGGATCAATATTTTAACAGATGGCAAGAGCACACTAGGGGCTCTGACAAACCCGAAGGTGACATCAATACTGGTCCGGGAATGCCATGAAGAACTGAATGAACTTGCAAACAGGAATAAACTAACTTTGTACTGGGTGCCGCGGCATTCAGGAATGACAGGTAATGATAAAGCTGATGAATGCGCTAGACACGGATCATTAAGTTCATATATAGTTCCTGAACCAGCTCTGGAGGTACCAAAATCGTTGGTACGAAACTAGATTAAGACATGGACCAATAAGAAGCATACAGAGTATTGGACAGAAGTACCTGGCAACAAACACAGAAGAACCTTCATTAGGGAACCGTCCGAGAAAAGAACCGAAGAACTACTTCAATATAGTAGGGATCGGCTCAGAATAATTACAGGATTACTAACCGGTCATTGCCCGCTTAGAGGACACCTGAATAAAATGGAGCCGTACAACTGAGACCTCAGCTGCAGATTATGCAACGAAGGGGGAGACTTTGGACAAGTCAGACAGCTCCCGAAGGACCCAAAAAAAATGTAGGTGTAATATGAAGATTAATTTAGTGAAGCTTCTTTAAATGTTGGGGCAAGTTGAATAAAATTCGAGTGCTCAGTCAACACCCCTCTGCGACACATCCGACGCTCATGTCTTTCAGTTTCGCCAACGGATGTAGAATTTAATAAGAATAATTCCGAGAAATTAATCCAACAAAGTCTAATTTTAATTTTAGATGTTTCTTTTGATGTCGGTGCACTTTGCCCGGCCGCGTCCGAAGCGTTTTGATTCGGTCTCGCGTGTCGTGGCGCCGAACGACGACGTCGCGTCTCTCGCGTCTTTGTCACGTGTGCTGCGTGTTGCGGGAATTGCCACTGAAACAAATCATGGTAGGTTTATGCAATACCCCTATTAAATAAGACTGAGGAGATATTGACTTCAACCATTATATAACAATGTTCTTGAACGAACAATGACTAAAATATTTCTTCTCAAGAGCGATGAAACTGACAAACATGACACTAACATCTAACCGTCATTACTCTTGCGTCATGACTCTCGAGGCCTAGTTATGCATCGTTCTGACAGTTTCAATCACTGGCACTATTCTATACTATAATTACAAAATAATAAGTACTAAATTCTCAGAAATTACTGAGATTCTTGCCCTAATCTGTCTCTTGCAAAGGCGCACGGTAGTTACTCTAAACAGATGAGGAAAAAATGATGATGAAATATATAGAACCACAATTTCGACACAATATATTAGTTTTTATTCAATAATGTTTCTGAAAATTCAGTGCCTACTATTAAGGAATTGTACTATAATCGAATTGAAGCAATTGATCCAAATGTTCAAATGTGATTGCGACTAAATATTAAAACTTTGCATAAATGCTTTTGCAGAAACTCGCAGGTTTAATTTGATATTATGATTGTGACAGTAACTAGACTCTATTCTTCTCCTCCTATCGCTACTCGTATTGGCCGGGACAATTACTTTGCTCTTAACTGATCTTAATTTAAATACTTCTTTCTTTGATCCTTCGAGTGGATTTGGGATAATTTCCCAGATGATTAGACAAGAAAGAAGAAAATAAAGAGGCTTTTGAAACATTAGGAATGATTTATGCTATAATAGCAATTAGGTTTTATTGTCTGAGACCATGATATATTTACTATTGGTATGAATGTTGATACTCGAGTTTACTTTACTTCTGCAACAAAAATTATTGCTGTACCTACTGGAATCAAGGTTTTTAGATAATTAGCTACTTTCCATGGTACACAAATTCTTAATAATTCAGCTACTCTTTGAACTCTTGGATTTGTATTTCTTTTTAGTGTTGGAGGATTGACTAGTGTCATTTTAACTAATTCTTTTATAGGTATTATCCTTCATGATACATGTTGCCCATTTTTATCATGTTTTATCAATAAGGGCTGCATTTGCTATTTTATAATGATAAGTACATTACATCACAGGATTAATTTTAAATAATAAATATTTAAGAATCCAATTCTTTACTATATTTGTCGGTGTTAATTTAACCTTTTTTCCTCAACATTTCTCAGTAACTAGACTCAAATGACTCGCTAATACAATGATCATATTCAAGAGACCAAAGTAAAAAATGCATTTCCGCACAACAATCCTTCAATTCAAACTCGTTACTCAACGTACAAAAACGTTACTCTGAATTTCAAAGGAATCGAAAAGAATACGAGATGTACTGATTATGACAAATACAAATTCACATATTCAATCATCGTACTTCCAGACAACTGTTCTTGCTGAAACTTGAGAATCGATATATTGTCTTTATATCGATGCATTCAGGTGTAAATATTTTACGAAATAATCTTTACGAATACCACTCGACTTGAATTTTTTCTCATATGAATGTCTTTTTTTTCAAACTCAAACTTTGTTATTTCTGAGCTCCGGAAAAACGGTCATTTTGGTAACTTCGTGGAAACATTTGATGATTCAGTCATTTTTGATTGAACTCGTACAAGAGACGCGCAAAAAACCGTACAACACGAATTTCACTTTCACGTGAGCCAGCCCGTACGTCAACCCGAACTCATTCCGCCCAATTTAGTGCATTAGATATTTTTTGAAGAAAAAAAACTCGCTTCCAGAGCCCTCGGCTCGCATATGTTGGCAGAAGTTGTTCGACAAATGTTGCGTGATGTAAATTATGTGAAAAAATATCGAGATTACATTCGATAAAACGGGCGCACTGTGCACGTTACGTTCAAATATCACGAGTACTCACAATTACGATTACTCGACGTTATTATTCAAGATGGCCGCCTTTCGATGGGGGGCAGATGCCCCTCCGCATTTGTATCGATGCAAAAGTGCGAATCTCTAAATTGCTCGTAATTGGCCATGGGAAAACGCCGGTTGAATGATCTCTCGTTTTGAAGATATATGTATAATATCAATAAATTGCCGGTTTCGTATCAATTACAGCAGCTTCTGTAATCGTATTCGGCCTGGCAGTTATATAATTGGTTAATAAGATGCAAATTTTAACGGATGACGAGAACAATTTTTTAATTATGTTTATAATGTATGTTCGAAATGAGATTGCTTCGTTTTGCGACGGAAGAATTTTGATGGTTCATTTGCTATTTCATCGAAAGGAAAACTTAACAAAAACTACGATAATAACTGAAAAAACACGCATAAACTTTGATTTTTCTCTTAAATACATTATACGAAGTTTTATGTTAAGTGACCCCAATTTTCATCGAAAAATAGTATCCGGCGATGATGAACCTCATCGCTGGATGAATTGATACGTGAACAAACAAAGTTGTCGAATTTGGGACGATACCAATGCATATGAGATCCAAGAGCGTCCAGTGCGTCCCGAAAAAGTCACTGTTTGGTGTGGATTTTGGGCTGATGGCGTTATCGGTCCATATTTATTCCTTTGAGAACGGCGTTGAGCAGACAATTACTGTCAAAGGCGACCATTACAGGTCGATGGTAACCAACTTCTTTTCACCTGAATTGGATGGTTTGGACACCAACGACATGTGGTGTCAACAGGACAATGACTAAGTTTGTGTGTAAACAGTAAATAAGACTGGACCGAATATGGAGCTTTGGGGAACCCCGTTTCAATTGTCAAGAAATTGGATCAGTTTTTATCTGCTTGCGCAAGTATGGTAACTACAGCTGAGGAAAACTCGATGCAATATTATTAATGATAATTCTTTATTGGTGTTATGACATTTTAAATGTTTATGCAAGTCAGGAAGGGACAGAGATATGAAACATGGGTGATAAGTTGCTGACACTAGTATCTATAAGTAATACAGTAAACAAGAAAACAAAATGAACAAAAATTGTTGGAATATTATAGTTCACAAATATTTTTGAAATCAACATTTAAACATTCGATAAAACCATAAAAGGCACTAAGGTTGCTCACCTCAAGCCTTGAATATGTTGGAATTTTCTCCCTTGATCGAAGAAGAATCGTATCGTATCGAAGAATCGAAGAAGCCGCGTATATGTTGTCCAACGACGCATTTAGTCAAGCTAGCGTAGAGATACGTAACATATAGAAACTTCTAATCAAACGAAAAACGACCAACTCCCGCCAAACGGTCATCTCCCGCTAAAACCAATGAAGCGGAGAGAGAGAAGAGGGGTTATGTGAAAGCACTCCAATGGCCTATAAATAGTCGGATCTCGGAGGAATTAGTCCAGTCATCACCCGAAGACAATTGTGGATACTAACAATCGAAACGTCGTGACGTAACTTGGTTTGGAATCTTTCAATTTTTATTTTTCATTTTTTGTTAATAATAATTTTTAATTTTCAGCTTTTATGAATATTTTAATTTTTATGTTTTTGGCTGTTGTTTGGTTTTATGTTATTTCTTTGTAATTTCAGTTTTTTGTTCGAATAAAATTGTTATTTTCGGTTGATCTTTTTAATATTTTTTCAGGAATTTCAAATAAGTTTATATTACATTAGACAATGGAAGTCCGAAGTGATGAAATAAGAGGATAGTAGTTTGGCATTGTGGCGATATCGTCTGTATGAAATAGATGTGAGCGGACAGTTTTTTGCAGATGATATCTGCACGGACCCATTTACTGTTTGTCAGAATCTGCTCAAATTGATCAAATTGCTCAAATGAATCAGAGATGTATCAGTTGCGTTTATTAACACGTTTGGCTGTGGTGAGGCAAGTGGTAGGTCATTTATCAATGTTAGAAAGATGATAGGTCCAAGTATGAAGCCTTGAGTTACACCATCAATACTATTCTGGTAAAAATTACATAAGTTCAATTTCTTCAGAAGGATATTTGAAGAGACACAATCGAAGGTTTTTCTTTGTTTTCAAAGGCTACAGTCACAAAATCGGTTACAATATGGAGAGTAGTGGAAAGGCTATTGTTTTCCCAGGAAAGGTAAGATTGCAGTTGGGCGAAAATGTGATGGGTTCTCAAAGATTCCTTTCTCTGGATGGGGATTACTTCAGCTCTTTTGAGAATGAAATCAGCCAAATGGAATATGTTTTGTAGTTAAAAATAATTGGTGCTCCTCTTGAATGTTTTAGTATAATCCACTATAACAAAGGATTTAGTCAGTTGCAGTAAATATATCATCTTTGACCTTAATCAATACACATCAATAAACTTTCGTTTTTATTGAATGAAATGAGGTTGTTAAATCAGAGACTAAAAAGCTCTAGAATGCAAATGATAAATGATAAGTTTAGTGCCGGGTATGTTACAATATAAAAAACAATACGAAGATGTGAAATATCTTGAGCCTTGTACATATTTCCTATTTATTGTTATCGTTTCTCAGACCGCGGGTATAACAACCTGAACAACACGTCTCCGATACGACATAAAAAGTAAATACCGAGCCAGTCAAAATAATGGATGAAAATTGTTTGTTTTATTGTTTAGAATGAAACTACAAGTGCAACACTTGGACAATGTATGTATAATGTATTAGAAACGACGTAATATACGACCTGGCAGACGGTAGAACTTCGATTTTCCTCGAGAGTTGTTACGCCTTTTGTCGTTTAAACCGTCAATACTCGTAAACAGGACTGTAACGTGAGATTGCCCTCTTGGAAGGCTTTAATAAAGTCACAAAGTACTGAGGTTACGTTCCCGTTTTACATAAACGTGACGGATGTTTTTGTTGCCAGAGTAATTGTCCGCGGTTCACAGCGATCTCGGGTTCCCGATTTCTAATTAGCGGGAAAAGCCCGGCACTGTTACATTTTAACTGCCGATGAAAGTGTAAGCAAATGAATTTTTTCCTAGACTTTCGTTTAATCATGAAGAAGAACCCATTGAACGTACTTGAAAACCCAAACTATACGTTTGAAGTGTATGAAGTCAAATCATGTTGAAGCTCTTTGTACGAGGTGTGGCTATATAGAGAATAACGATATTGATTTTCTGTGAAACAAACTGGCTGTTGCGCTGGATATTTCTAAGGAATTTGACCGTGTGTGGCACGAGGGTTTGCTAGCCAAACTCTCCAGAATCCTGGAAGAACGTTCCCTGCAAGTAGCTGTCGATGGATATGTCTCGAATACTCTCACCATCAACGCCAGTGTTCCCCAGGGTGCCATATCTTCCAAAAAGATAAATGTCTCCGAACCGGATATATTAATGTCAGGTCAGACAATTTTGATTTCTGCTTCGATAAGTTTGTTGAGGGTTAAAATGGACACCAAAATGTATTGGCACTGGCGCTGGACTTGCAAAGGCTGTTTCTCAAAAGCTTGGAACACTATTCCGAACAAGAAAACTACACACCTCAGCAACTTTAGATGCTTTGTAAAGCTCATATGAGACCTTCTGTGGTGTATATTGTTCTAATGTTAGACCTCTGTCCCCAAACACTGTTTAAGAACTCTTTCATCTGGAGAACTAGGTTTATGTGGAATGAACTTCCTGAGAATGCGTTTTCGAATGGTTCAGGGTCACCTGATATCAGCCCTCCACATTCCAGCCGGTTTAATGACACTATCTTACTCAATTGTGTCACAGCCTTTGTTCGTTTTCGTATCTGTCGCTCGTCGAAAAATTGGTAGGAGTTCTGATTAGGCAACGTGTCATTGTAAAAATTTTACTTAATTCACAGTTTTCGAGGATGTACTGGTGGGGCAGAAGTGGGGGAAAGAGTGGAGGATAGTGGCACTGACTCTTGTCATTTTTCTTTTCTGCAATTAAATATGAACTCAAGAAGTTTATGAAACTCCATTTGTTTGTAAATATTCATGACATAACCTTGTTATTGTCAGTTGGTTGAATTTTTCCATCATTTCATTGGCTTGAAGGAAGTATCAGATCTTGTATTGTTGTATAAGGCTATCCATTTCGTTCATTATTATTCAGTCGTGTTTTTCAATCCTGGCAATCGGTGCTTTTTTGCCATTATAGTAATAAAATAGTAGGTTGTTTTTTTAACACTTTTGCCTAATGAAATTAGTTTGGATTTCAATTTCATCCTTTACTATCAATTATAGAAAATGAAAACAACTAATTTTTTTTTTCTTTTCAGGTAAGTGTGGACGTTATTTTTGCAGTACGTATGTGAGTACATTTGAACAAATTCCCCATCAATTTTATAGTTTTCTATACATTCAATTTGTAGGACATTGCAGAAGAAAGAGTTTTTCATTTTCATGTTTTCTATTTTATCCAAATTTGGAATTGATTGTTGTCGTCTAGTCCTTCTTTCATTTTGCGTGGTGAAGAGAATTGAAAGAGATACAAACTTGCGAAATGAATAACACTAATGGAAAATCAGCAAAAGTTGTAACTTAAACCCTAGAAAAGAAAAAAATAATGAACTTTCAATATTAAACTATTCATAAAGATATCTAGATCTAGCGTGGAAATTTCTTTTAAATACAAATTTGGAAGAGTAGGTCTATCCAAAACGAGTAGAAAGCACAAATCTTTTTCATTTCGTTTTTCTAAATGAACTGGGCATACTTAAAAACCTCCAATATTTACATTTGCATTCTTCCGCAAGATTATATTCAGTTCTTGGCACAGAAAGAATCTAGTATAGTACAGAATGTAACTTACAACAAAATTTATTGAATGGTCAAAAATACTGAGTGCGCATATGAGCAAAACTAAAAAAAAAATATGGCTCTTCTTTGGCACACCGAAAAAAATCATAATACAAAAAAAAATTGGAATCAGTACAAAGTATGGCCTCCACGCTGGTTAATTACGGCCCTACATCTATCGTGCATCGACAAAGTGAGATTGTCAATGTCTTGTTGAGGTATATTTGCCCATTCACCGATTAAAAGCTCTCTCAATTGAAACGTTGTGTGAATGTTCCCCATATGCGGAGTAATTCTTCGTTGAAGCATGTCCCACAATGCTCGATGGGATTCAGGTCCGGTGATTGTGCTGGCCATGGCAATACATCAGCTCCTTCGTTGGTGAGCCAGTCAGTCATTAGACGCGCGACATGTGGACGAGCATTATCGTGCATTAGGTGGAAGTTTTCACCAACAGCACCAGCAAACGGACGGACGATAGGTAGAAGAATGGTG
>WOGP01000303.1:0-26712 GCA_015342065.1 Leptinotarsa undecemlineata
GGTAAAATATATAGCAAAACATACACAAAAGTGAGGCAAAGGGAAAGCCATATGAGCAAGGCATAACATGAATATATTGTCTTTCCTGAAGACTTGAGATATGTTTTCAACTTCTTCTTAAAATTATATATGGAGTAATGTCTAAATTCACTGGGCAGACCATTATATTGTTTGATAGAGTTGTAAATAAAACTACGAGCAAAGCAGGCTGTCGAGTGTTTTGGAGTAATAAAAGTTTGACGATTTCGTCTGAGATTTAAAAGTTTTATATCTTTCGTCGAATTTTCTCTCACCATAAAAAAGACGAATGCAATTGTTTTTTTTTGTAAGCGATTTACATCAAAATGTATCAACTGTTACCAGGATATTAATATATTATTGTATAATTAAACCTCAATTTGGGTACTGGCCAACTTTAAGCGTTTAATAAACCAAAATAGGGTTTTCTAGCTTCAAAAACTCAAAATTAGGGACATGAGAATTATCTTAAGATGCAATTGTTATACTTCCATTGATCACATGTTAAATATGCTGCAATGGCTATCGATATCTCAAATCGATTATTCTTTTTAACAATGGTTTTTTAAATTTAAAATAACTAAAGGTGTCCAACCAACATTTTTTAACGATTATTTTGTTTTTCAATAATCAAATACATGAACACGAGACGTCTTATGCTAATTTTCATATATATGTAGAACTCCTACTGGTGGCGGTATAAAAACCTTATTCTACAAGGTACTACAGGAATGTAACAATTTACCAAATGCCATTGAAGAGGCAAATACTGTAAGAGGGTTTAAAAGTGAATTATTGGAATGTCTAGAGCGTTAGTTGGTTGGAAAATATGTATACATGTACCTATGAATATCATGTAACATGTATGTGTATGTTACTATATCAATATTTGTTTTCACAATTGGTTTTTATAAATTGTGTATCTTTTGTATTATTTTCTTTTCATCTATTTTATCTTTATTATCGTTATTATCTATATACAGAATTGAATGTTATTAATATTTTTGGCAGTGTGTATGCCAGAGGTCTGTCCTGGGACCAATTGAAATATATTCTGCTCTTATGGAAATAGCTGAAACTGTGAAGATATGTTCGAATATTAAAAACAATTTTAAAAATTGGACGTACGTAGCTCGCGAAATTTCAACATTCACCTTATATCGGATTCAAGTCCTTGAAAATTAGTCTAACTCAAGTCAGTGAAGAGTAGTCTAACTCATCTTTTGCTTTCAATTTACATCTTCTCATTAACAGATATCTATGAAGAGGGACAATGGGTTTTCCATTGCCGTACCTTCGTGCTGTCTGTAGAAACAATGGGGAATGTTCCTCCAGACGAAAATCAGTTTTCATAAAAAAGCTCTAAAATAACACATTTCAAACTCATCATTTCAACCTTTTTCTTTAAAAAATTATTCAAATACTTGAAAGAGAGGAATGAAATAATGCATTCATCATTCAAAGGAATTCGTTTCTATTTCACCACTTGGCAACATCGGTTATAGCTAATAAATGACAATGAATCAGACAAACCTGAATGAGACAAACAAAGATGACATATTTCAGAGGCATTCTGTTCTGTTTACTTATGTTCCGAGTTTCGTGACGTTCTGTGACATGACATTTTGTGCACCTAACCTATCTCCCTCTATATAAATAAATAACAAAGCAACTGTTGTTTATGTAGCTTGTGTAAGTGGTATTGAACTATAATTTATATTTTGCCTTTATTGTTGATTTATAAAGATAATTTTCCTTTTTTAAAGTAGAATATCTAGGTACGTATAAATTATTTCAACTTGATATAGGCGCTGTTGCCAATATGTGAATTTGAAACAAATCCCCTTAAAAATTAAAACCCAACATTTGAAACATCAATTTGAATACTTTTCGAAGTGAATTTGAAAAACTCATGAATTAAACTGAACTTTATTTTGTTGAAACTTGCATTTGCTGTAATAACCCAAATTGAGGAACATTTCCCATTCACACCCAACTTGATAAATATATCAAAATAAGCATTGGTTGCCAATATGATGATAAAGGGTAGTCTACGAAAATGGCGGTTTTCGACCTTAGTGAAATTTTGATGAGAGTAAAAATGTTCGACAGAGAATTTCGAGAAAAACTTTTCCGTACAATGGAAGCATTGCATCTGCATGCAATGTAATTGAATAGTATGGCGATAGAGTAGTAACTACTGAACATTATTTTGGAGTAGTTGACTTTGAATATTAGAAGTGAAGAAATATGCAACTATGTATCGTTAATAATTTTAAGGAAATTATGATGAAAAATTACTGGAAAATTGTTTTTTATGTAACTCGGACGACTCCGTAATTGACTTTAACGATGCAATAACTTGGAATTCTCCATTGGTGTTAAGTTTTACAAAGTACATGCCTGATGTAATGTCGTCTACGGAATCGACAGAGAACTCAATCCTCCAATATCAAAGATAAACAAGGCTGCCCAAGGCGATCAGTTGCAAAGCAAAGTTTTGTCATCGACCGCCGATAAAATTTTCTATCTTCCACAGCAAGGCAGTTGAAGATAGGCTCTGCAAAACTAAAACCCAAGCTGAACATATTCAGAACATTTTCGACACTTCGTGTCTCATCAGTGCTGCCTAGGTTGAACCACAATTGCATTGCTGTACTCAACTGTCCTTGAAGGACAAGCCTAAGTAAGTGAGATCGATGACACGAAGTCGCCATAAAATCGGCAGCTTACAAGATACTGAAGTGTGTATAACTTTATACACAATTTTGAAATTACTGCTTTTTAATTTTTGACATAGGTTAGTTTTTTTATCATATCTTCAAAGCAGATACGCCAGGAAAGTATATGATTTTTGTGATTTTCTATGATATTATTTATGAACATTATGTACCAAAAATCTTCATTCAATTACAAACATTTATTTCTAGGCACACGTCAATATATCTGCCGCTGTTAAAGGGTCAAAATATTTGGATTCTAATGCCTACCGCTAATTGCTTCAAAAAACAATTCAGTATTTTTTAGTCGATCACTATCCTCCTCAATTACACAAAAGAATAACATGCACTCTCTCTTTCATCTGAGGACGCACCGCGCGAAGTTGCAATGTCTTCTATCATAAAGGACAGTTCGCTCGGAACTGTCGCTTTTCCCTCAAAATCAAAATGTCGCTTTCAAAAGCAAGCCAGCCGTCATCCAAGTCACTTCATATCAGTCATCATATCAGCAAAGAAATATCACTATCCAAGTCCACCTCGCTTTGGGGTAAACAGATTTAGATGCTTGCGAAGACCACTGATGAGGCCTTGAGAGTAAGCAGATTAAGAGCTTGGCGTCACAAAACTCCATTTCAGTTGTTTAAAATGGCTTCAAAACCGGTTCGGAAATATCGAACAATTTAAAATTTTAGACGGGGTTCAACGCGAAATAAGAAAGTTTTTTCCAAATTATGGTATAAAAGAAAGTCAAGGTGAGTCGAAAGTATTTCAAATACAGGAACTGGTCCTCCTGAAGAATCATCTCAGTTCATCTTCGAGGAGCCAATTATAAAAAATTGTACTAATTAGTAGATTTACCCATTTCTTTTTTCTGAATCAGTTTCAAATTAGAACAAAAAAGATCACCTTGAAGAAAATAGCCCCAATGATTCCCGAGTAGCTGACGAAACCGAGAACGAAAGTGGTACCACTGAATCCGTACTTCTTCAACAACATTCCTATAAATGTAGGCATAATCATTTGCCCGATTGCCGTACCGCCCATCGATATTCCAACAGCAGTGCTTTTTTTAGTAGTGAAGTAGTCGTTGACGATCAAAAATGTACCCGACGCCAGGAGACCAAGTCCCAAACCTGAAAATGATAAAATTAAATATTTCAAGCGATATTATAAGACTATTTTCTCACAAATAAATCAAATAGTCACATAAGATGAATAGATTTGTGGATAAAATTCATCAGTTTCCAAATGTACTAGAATTTACATAATAATAATAATAACTTCTTCATTATTTTCTCTTTCAGTACATTTGAATAAAAATATTCCTTTGAAAGTGCTACTCTGTTGTTCTTAACCCTGAAAAATACCTATTGATAAGATAAAAAAAGGCCTATACAGTTTTTGGTGAAAGCGTCAGTTTTCAAACTTGGTATGTGAAAATAATGAATGAAAACCTGAATAAGTAAATTCGTAACCTAAACCGTAACGTGAACTGGATTCCCATAAAAATTCTTGTTGTCGAAGATGTAACCCTTGTTTGAATATCTGAATAATAACTGAAACCATATGTGCTACCCCTTTATTTGCAAAAGTATGCTCTTTGAATTTACAAAATGAAGATATTTCAGGTTGTGTGGACTATTTTCATTATTATATGTAAAAACCCATTACATTTTTCGGGCTCACCTATTTTTCAATGTAAATACTTATACAAGTTACAAAAATGTTCAAATCAATGCCACAATATGAAATGTTATACTACCTCAACGATGCTATTAAGTTCATAGAAGAAAACGTTCGCTTCTAAACTTTTGGTGAAATTGGTGATATTTGGATTTTGGTGAAATTGGTGATATAGAACCTTTTCATTCGTGCTATGTCCGCAGTATCCCTTACAATGCCCAGTATGAGTGTTCCTACTGTGATTTAAAATAATACCATAAAAATTATAACAACAAGAAGCAACATTTTCCGCTGTATAATTAGTCATGTATGAACCCTCCAAATAACATTCAATTGGCTTAAGAATTTTTCTGCTGAAAAAACCTTTTCGAATATATCACTGCAATTTGGAATTATGAAGAGACAGTGATTTCGAGCATTGTATTTTTCGTTGCACTTCGAACATGTCGGCTACTCGTGCCTGTGGTGTGGGGAGTATTACATCCCAAAATAAAACCGACGTGAATGTTGATTATATACAGTTCGATGTTGATTCTGATTAACTGAAATGAATCAATCGAGAATCAAGGATCATATCTTTGAATTGGGTTATTTCCTCTAGCTTCCTAATTGAACTCTTCTTACTGCAGTTCTCTGCCATGACTTCATTCAAAATAAAATTCATACTGCTCGTAGATATGCTCGTGTTGATATCTTTCAATTAGTCATCTTTTTTTGAACACTCCATCTTGTGTTTGATAAACACTGTATTGTCTAATGATGAAACTGTTGACGCTCAGTTCAGCACTGCTCTCCTATTCTAGTAGAAGTAGTAGTAGTCTCTGATACGGTGATTCTATATGAGATGATGAGAAACGGAAGGTTTATTTATTGGGTATTGAGTGGTTGAGAGTATGGTAAATCTTCTATATTTTGAAGAAGTTAGACAATCTTGACCGTATCAATGATTGCGAAAAGGGGCTGGAAAAATTCCGTCGCCGGTGTAGTTGTAATGGAAATAAGGAGAGTAATCTATCATATCAGTCAGACTATACCTTAAAGATAGGAAGGCAGGTAATTGTTGTCCAATTGGTCGTTCAATAAATGGAGAATATTACGATTTCTTCATCAAATTTGGTCAAATAAATATAATGGAGCCAGACTTTATTGATCAAACAGTGTGGAAGAAGATGGGAAGCAATGAATATTGGAAATGTATACAAATGTGAAGTCATTATTTTGAAATTGAAGGATTTTTTTCTCAAAACAGATAATGAAAAATTCCTCATTTGGAGAAATAACATGAAACAATTAAATGCTTGTTTCTGTCATTTATTTGTATCCCCGGAGCAACATCATTGAATTTCGTCGGCATATTGAAATCACGTTCATGTAAAAAATGAAGTTCACACTTCTTGGAGTTCAATTTTTTTATGATTTTTTTCCCATTTGGTATTCTATTTTGTAATTGCTTGAAAAAGTACTTCTCATTATTATTATTTTATATATATTAGGTATATATCTATAGTTTTGAGTAGGTACCACTGATCCCACTGATCATCCGCTGATCTCATTATTGCTGTCGTGGAAACGGTAAGACCTACACGGTAGGTTGAATTGAGCCAATATTTCCAATGTTGGAGAATCAAAATGATCAATTTTCAGATCGAGAATATGAGTAGTTATTTTTGAAAAATTCGCCAAAAACTAAAACTGCCGAATTGCGTTTATCAGCCTTACCAGACCTCTAGTTTATCTTATTGATTTGTGTAGCCACTGTGATGAAAAATTCAGCTAT
The DNA here is from genome assembly GCA_015342065.1 of Leptinotarsa undecemlineata. Lineage (NCBI taxonomy): Eukaryota > Metazoa > Arthropoda > Insecta > Coleoptera > Chrysomelidae > Leptinotarsa > Leptinotarsa undecemlineata. Next base: position 6,199 of record WOGP01000303.1, read on the forward strand.
GTATTACAATACCGGTCCATATTTAAAAAATAGTGTTCCTGAGAAATCTAATAAACAAAACGTCGCACTGCAAATTGGTTTATATCAGATAATAAAAAATATGAAACAGTATTTCTTCGCGTTTTTTCATATCATTCGAAGTGGAGGCGATAGAGCCAAAAAACGATATTTCAAAAACAACCACTTATATATTATTGATCTGAAAAAATGTTATTCCAATTTTTCTAAATTGGAAACTTCGAATTCCACCGAACTTACCGTTTACGAAACAGCTTAGTGGGATCGATGAATAAAACTGTTTATAATTGCTTTTTGCTGTTTACTGTTTAATGATCTCTAGATTATCTGTCTCATAATTAGGTACATAATAAATATAATAATATATTTTCCTGATACGTTAATGATTGTTGTGACATGAATGAATGTATAATTCATCAGCAACCAGGAAACACCACTTACACAGTAGAGTGGGTGCTCATTGGATCCGAGAATCTTGTGCCCTGAGAAGAGTATAAAGAGTATGTGGAGTTCAGAGAAAAGATCTCGATATTAGATCCTTCTTCAACCCCCATGTTAAATATCATCTTACATTGAATGTCGAAAAGATCTATGAGGTTGTGCCGGTCAGGTTCCTCAAATTCAAAGTTCATCCCACTCGACCTGAGTTAAGCCAAGGGCTTCAATGTTATTGCAGAGACACCGTGCATCAGCTCAGGGTAAGCGAAAATATTTAATATTCTTTGAAAAATCCTCATGCACGACTTATTTTCATGAAGCCGTGAAAGCTGATCTCTGCGGTTTTTTTCATTTTTTTTTCTCTCGGTGGCAGCCTTGTTCACCTGCTCAGTGTAAGGAACCAAGCCAAGTTCATCAGCTACTCGAAAGCTGGTCAAATAAATGCGTTGTTTATGATCACGGGCCATGTGGAGGAAGAAATCAGATGACTTTTCAGGCTTCATCCAGAGCCATTCTTATATGTTGCCGGACTTCCTTTTTGTCAGAAAATGATTAACAATGTTTAACAGACGACTTAGAATGCAAATTCCTCATTCTCATCGATTTGGTACAACACCTTTCAAATTCATATTATTACTCCAGAAAGTAGAGAAGGATAGGAACGGCAGACTTGTTTGTGGCAGCAACTTTCTTGTTCTCTTCCTTACCTTGATCTCAGTTTTCAACTGCCTTCTCGATTGTGGAAGTACTTGAATGGCATTGTACATGACGGTGTTGATTCGCCAAATGTCAGCCTCTTTCTCTGAGAACATAAGGACCTCTGCATCCATTCAAATCAGTTGTTGAGGTTTCAAAGACCCAATCATGTAGATTTCATATTTGATGTAAGGCTCTTGTCTAACTTTAATTTGAGATGTCAAAATGTCAAATTTATGAGAAAATGCAATTTTGCAAATGAATTGAACATTTTGTACACGAAATATTTTATTGGTACAGCTACTCTACAATACCTGTGAATCGTAGTGAAATTTAAACAATTTTCATTTTCAAATAGCAAATATCTTCCATTCGACTTTATTTCAAACGAACACATGATACTCAGCTCTTGTCTTCAATTTCAAGCCACTTTTTAAAAATGAAAAATAGGCACATTTTATATATACTTCGAATGTTTTGTGAAAGTTGGTGAAAAAGATATCAGTATGCTGCTCAAAATATCAGGATGATGATAAATATTGAATCGGAAAATTATCAATAGACTATCTTGAATGAAGATAATAATGAATGTATTTTTTCAATAAAGATAATTTTGAGGAAATATATGCAAGCTTTCCACTCTAATATGTAATCAAAACGCTTCACAAAGATGTCTAGATCATGCACAGAAGCTTTTTTCAGATATAACCTGGAAGAAAAATTTCACCGAAACAACTGATTTCGAATTTTTGAGTATTGAACCATACAAATATTCGTAACGAAACTGAAACAATATCGTACACAGGAACGCTACCTATCATAATGCGAGAATATGAGAGATTTATATAGGAAAACTTTCAATCATCAGGGATACTCCAAAAGTTTCAGTTTGTCATAATGGCATAATGGCTTTGCGTAGAAAACAGTTATACATAAAATTTTAAATAACGAAAAAAAGAACGATCGAACTATATTTTCTGCAATGCTGAATGAATCTTGACAATAAGCATTGTCTTAAAAAACTAAAAAAAATTTGAAAACGTTTCGAATTTTGCAAAAATACCAAAAAATCAATCCAGGTAGCAGATGACCAATTATTTTTTTTCGAACTCTTTACGGGTGTAACAAAAAGGTAGGTCATAAATTGAACCACTCATTTTTAGGGTCAAAAATTACTGGATTGGATATAACTCTCATATATATATATATATGTATACTTCAAAATAATTTTCGAATATGTTCCTTATGGACCCACATATACCTGTGCTGAAATGTTTTCCCTAACTCTCTTCATTTCTCGTAGAAATACCCAGTCGAATGTGGTGGGCCACCCTGTATATCATCGTTTCTGAGTTACAGCAAGTTTTTCGAGAATTTGCAATTTCGAAATGTTGCCTGTAACTGTTTTTTTTTTTTAAATTTCTTGTTTCTATGAAAACATTTCCAAAGTACTTTTTTACGTGGAATTCAATGGAATAAAAACTTATTTTTTCAAATGAGATACCAATAGTTATTGATAGAAAACTATTTTTTTCAATGAGACACTCTGTATATTCCTGCATATTTCAATAGAGCTCAAAATAATTTTTCCAATAATGTAGCACATTTGATGTTCTGCTAGTGATATTGACTTTGTAACGCACACTTTTATCAAGTGGGCTTTGGGCGATGCGACGATAAAACAGAAAAAAACTGTTCAGTGATAGCTATCAAATGTTGGGAGAGCTTTTCACAGCAGTAATTAAAAAGCATAGTTTCAATAAAACTGATAACAATTCATAGTTTATTCACTACTAATAAATGAAACTTCAACAATAATGATAATAATAACGATAAAGAACAAATGCAGAGGGTCGGACAGAGAAAAACTATGTATGAAGTGCTGCAAGGAAGGGCATAAAGCAGTTGATTGTACAAATGAACCTTTTTGCGTGCACTGTCAAAAAGAGAGACAACAATCTAGAAATTCAAACTGTCCTAGGAATAGGAGTAGAAAGCGAGACTAAACACCGACCACGCAACGCACTAATGAAAATTTAATTTCTACAAATTATTACTTTTAGAAGACGCCCATCCCACGACCTGGCGCTGGCTACTACCCAAGAAATAGAAGCAGGAATAATTTTAATGAGTGAACCAAACCGCACTTCAGTTAGAGATAGGAAAGACTGGTGGTGCGATAGGGATATTAACACGGCTATTGAAGTGACTAGCACCAACATCGTTATAGATAATCTAGGTCAAGGGCATAGCTTTACATATGTAGTAACACCTGAGTTTACAATTTATGATTGTTACGCTTCTTCAAACAACGATATAGAAGATATTGAGCGCATCCCCTGGAAAGTTGGGCAGCTGATGAGACAACATAAGGGAAATGCAATCGTGGTGGGCGACTTTAATGCGAAATCTCCGCAATGGGGCCTCAACATAACAAATCGAAGAGGCCAAATAGTTACAGAGTGGATAGCCGAAAATGACCTCGTAGTAGTAAATGAAGGAAATGAACCTACCTTCCAACGGGGAAGTTACTCTTAGCCACAGCTGATATCCAAAAAAGGATAGAGAACTGGGAAGTAAATGACTCCGAGTCATTTAGTGACCACAACTATATAGTATTTGAACTAGTAGGTAAAAAACAAACATCCACAAAAAACACGTAGAAACGAAGGATGGCAAGTCCGAAAACTCGATAGGGAAAAACTCCAGAAAATTGCGAATCAAAATACTAAATCAGCAGAAGCACTCTCTAACACTCTCCTCAAATCTATATGTGACCAAACAATGCCCAGGAGAAGAAATGTCCAAAATCGAAAACCTGTGTACTGGTGGAATGACGAAATCTCTCAAAAACGTAAGAACTGTATAAGAAAGAGGCGAGACTATATGAGAAGCCTTAAAAGGAATGTGCCTTGTGAGACCCAACGCTTATTGGAAGAATTCAAACAAAGTAAAAAAACCATCCAGTGCAGCATTAAAAAATCTCAGAAAGAGTGTTGGAAAGCAATATGTAACAATGTAGACTCTGATATCTGGGGAGATGGGTATAACATCGTAATGAAGAGTTTGATAAGCTACCCACCAAAACTAGAAATGAGCATGCATACCGTAGAAAGAGTTGTCAACCATCTATTCCCAATAAATGACGAAGTAAACTTCAGGTGCGACCATAATGCAGTCTTCACACACTTTAGCCCGGATGAGCTACGGTATGCCCACTCGAAACTAAAAACAAACAAGGCACCCGGACCTGGAAATATTCCATCGGAAATACTCAAATTTCTTGCAAAAAACAAAGAGGAATATATACTAGCAGTATACAACAACCTAGCAAGACAAGCTGAATTCCCTTTCCAGTGGCAACGAGCAAAACTTCTGCTGCTGAGAAAATGAGATAGGCCGATAGATGATCCAAGTGCATTCAGACAAATATGCTTTTTAGACGTAGAGGGAAAGTTATATGAACAGCTGATTGTCATAAGACTCAAGAAAGAGCTGAAACGAATAGGGGGACTCTCGCCTAGGCAACATGGGTTTATTGAAGGGCACTAAACAGTTGATGCTATAAATGAAGTGCTGGAAATTGCAAGGAAAACTCAAGAAGAATTTACTCACGAACATAGAAGACTGTGCGTTGTCATAACATTAGATGTCAAGAACACGTTCAACAGCGCCAGCTGGTAGATAATTCTAAATGACTTGAGGAGAAATGTAGACGAGAGCTTGATCAATATCTTCGCATCCTACCTCTCTAATAGAGAAATAATAATAGAGGCTGAAAACGAGTCCAAAGTGAGAAGGATCAACAGCGGAGTGCCTCAAGGATCTGTCCTTAGTCCAACCTTGTGGAATGTCAAGTACGACGGTTTTCTGAGACTTAAAATGCCAAAAGACGTCACATTTTGCCGACGACATAGCCGTGGTAGTAGCTGTTCAGAATGAGCAAATACTGATGAATTCAGCCAATACTGCGATTCAGCACATAATGAATTGGCCTCATCTCAGCAGGCTCAAACTGGCACCAGAAAAAACTGAAGCAGCACTTCTCACGACTAGAAGGAAAATAAAGCCTATACAATTCGATGTGGAAGACATCAAAGTGCTTCCAAAGAAAACAGTGAAGTATTTGGGGTCTGGTTGGATACGAAATTAACGTTAGCTGAGCATTTAAACAAAGCATGCCAGAAAGTAGAAAAGACCGTAGCCACCCTAACGAGGATTATTCCAAATGTGCAAGAACCTATAGCGTCGAAAAGAAAGCTAATAATGAGTGTGGCTCTCTCGCAATTACTTTATGGCGCACGAGCGTGGTATACAGCGGCAGAAAACCTAAAACTGGTCTCAAAATTGCAGTGTTCAACGCAAAATGTCGATCAAAATATGTTCCCCCTATAGAACATTTTCCGCAGAAGGGTTGGGGTGATATCTGGCGTTCCTCTAGTAAAACTTCTTATTTATGAACGACTGGACAAATACAATGAAGTAGGTGAACAAACAGCAAAAACTCTTCTCACTGACAGATGGCAGACCATCTGGAACAATGGCAGACATGGAAGATGGACCTACTCTCTGATTCCTGATATACATGTATGGATTTATAGACCGTACGGACAGGTAGACTACTTCTTGACCCAAGCCCTATCTGGACATGGGTGTTTCAGGAAGTATTTGTATGACCGGAGAACGGCAGATTCAGACCGATACACCTATTGCGGCCTTCGAGATGATGCAAAGCATACACTTTTTGTATCCTCAAAATGGCAAAGTTCACGGGGCATATTTCAAATGAAAACAGGAAGACCTTTCACTGCCAGTAACATGATGACAAATTTGTATCAAGCGAAAAAGGGTGGAAACATGCGTACCAAACTATCCGCCACATAATCGAGAAAAAAGAAAAGGAAGAAAGACCAGAAAGACCATAGAACAAAAAAGCTAATATAATTCATCGAGGGTCAAAGAAGAAGGAGGGGTTTTACCGGGATATACAGGACTTGCACACACCAGCCTGGAGTCCCCGGACTGTCGTGCGAGGAAGAAATTTCGCACGGCGCTATTTAAGTTTCCCCTCCGAGCCATATGCCAGTTACCCCTGAAGCAATGTCTAGCGACGGTACCAGGGACTAGCACAGGAGGCGGCTAAGGAAAAAAAAAAGTTAAATAACAGGAGTTTTCCTTTAAAATTGTCCAATTTAGCCCCCTCTGTACATAAAACAGGGTCAGATCATCAAAAACCTTGTTTTCTCATTTCTACAACAGAAATTCAAAAAGTCAGTTGATTAAATTTTACTCTGACACTAAACTTTTTTGTGGAATGATTCTATATTCATGATACTTAAAACATCCAGTTATGAACAAACAAACAGAATCTTTCAACAAATGATTTCAAAAACGTTGTTATGATTTTCTTCAATATTCGAAGGAAAACTATTGATGTTATTTCAAATCAGTACAATTATGCATAATATACACTTTGAACTGTTCATTACAGTCGATTTCGTTCTGCAATTAGTTTATAACCACTTGTTTTTATGTATTCGCTAAATTAATTATCATTATAATTCTAATTAGAACCCGATTTAGATGGCGTAAAATCCAACGTGCCGCAAATTAGGTGTTTGACGGACGTTGTTGAAAAACATTTTCTCTTTTGAGTCAACTCAGACGACTGGATGCGAGCGTATGCGACGCTCATCTGCATTAGCTCATGTGAGACCGTGCACGAGTGAGTGCTGGCGGCTAAAATGCTCCTCTCATCCACGTTGGCTCATAAAATAACATGTATTTCAAACGTCCGTATAACACCCGTACATCATCCGTATGCATGATTCACAGCGCGTTAAATTGTACACCAGTGTGCACTGAGTATAAGTGGGTCTCTTCAATTATTATATCATTCGCACTAATACGGTTGTGAGCTAAGATTCATAGCATTTGTTAGGAATCATACGTTAAAAGGTAAGACCTCGTTAGTCCTTAGCTGGCACAAGTTTCTCAACTTCTGAGAGTTGTCGTTCGTATGGAGGCGACAGCTGATTAACGGAAAAACAGAGTTTAAACAGACTTTTATATTCTTATAATCTCTGTCACCTTTCAATATCAACTTTGATAATCTCGAATCTATCATATCCACTTGTCACAAATGAGATGATCTGTACTAGATGTCTATGATGAATAAGTAATTAGTTTGTTTTATGTACTACCAGAAAAGTAGACGTAGTGGTAGTAATATTCAACTCTTTTCGCGTTTGGTATAGTTTAGCACAAATATGCGATTTATAATATTTTCAAGATAAATATAACAATATAAACCAAATAATCATTTTTTTTTCAATAAGAATAAATTGAACTCTCAATAGAAGCGTATGATTTTTGGAATTTTTCTAAATTCATTTCAGTTGGATGATTCATAACATTGGTGCTTTTATCCATCTAGTTGATTTATAAATCTAATAACTAACTAATAATCAATATTGGTAATTATCGATTACACTTGAAAGATTTGGTGTAGTAATGAATATAACTGGAGTTTTTTCCCAACACTAAATCGTTATTTTAACACCAAATGATCGAAACAGGTGTCGAGGTGTTAAAATAGCGGTTTGGTGTTGGGAAAAAACTCCAATAATATTCATTATATGTCCTACACTGAGGAGGTTATAACCGGATAATTTTAACAAGATTCGGTTGAGGAAAAGCAAAAAATATCTGCAACGTTGACCCCCAATGTGAAAATATCGTGATTTAGGCCAAAGAAATAGTTGTTTTCTGATAGTCACCTGACGAAGTATTTACTGCTGGTGTTTTTTCAATGTTTTCTCTTTACTTCTGGTGGGCATGTCTGTTTGTCGGAAAATTCATTTTCATCGATTATAAAAACGGAAATCAATTATTAACAACATGCATAAATCTTGATTTAGTGAAATCATTTCTTAAATTGTTTGCAATATTTTTTCATTAACTCAGGAAAAGACACTAGATCCTTAGCCAGGATTATACACTGAAGTTTCTGATAGGTTGGAAGACGAACTTGGAAGTTTGGATGATTTTCATTGTCTGAAAAATAGTGAAATAGTATTTACAGGTTCAAAATGAATCATAAAAATAAAATGACCAATAATTTGGCATGATTTGCTTTTTTTATAGCGATCTTATAAGTTTGAATTTCATACCCTTATCTTGTCATATAGTTCGAGTGTTTTGCTATTTGCAAAATTTCATTCTATTTTTGTTTTTCTTTCATATATTTCAAACCTGTAAACACTTTTTTAAGGATTAGAAGTCCAATCCACTAGAATTCACCAAAACACAATCTTAACCACATTTGAAGCCAGTTTACCGAAATTGGTAATCATAGTTTTAGTATATTGTATATTTTCCATATACTTGATGCATTTATCGTCATCATCTTCATTATCTGTCTATCATTTTCTGAAGTAGAATTGTCATAATTTGTATCATTACTTTCACATACATTTTTTTTCATATTGTTCAAAAAATAAGGTGGATGTTGAAATTTCGCGGGCTCCATACATTCGATTAGCATTTTTCTCATATTCGTACACTTGTCTCGAACATAGGTTTACAGTTTCAGGTGAAAAGCTGACAGAGGCATATATGGTGATTGTACTCTGAATCAGTTTTTACAAGTGGTACAAGATTTTCATGAAAGGTCGATAGGATGTGAATAACGACGCTACACAACCGAAGAAAATGTTGAGGAATTGGAGAAAATTGTTATGGAGAATCGTAGAATCACTATTAGAGAAGTTGCTGAGAATATCGACATGGCATGGCTCATGCCATGCAATATTTTTGTAAATTTTGGGCATGAAGCGTGTGGCAAAAAAACGTCGCATCAGCATCGCTCAGAAATGATTGAATGGCATCAACGGCGATCCAGATTTGTTCAAAAAAGTTATAACTGGTAACAAATCATGGGTATACTCGTATTTGTATTACATTTGGTTGTACTCATATTATATGCAAAAAGTAACATTAGTTAGAAAAGATAATAATAATAATAATAATTTTTATTATTACATAAATAATTGCGAACACGTTTTTCTCCATAAGAGAGCAAATCCAGCAGGTAGGCAGTGGTCGGAAAGAACGTGACGGTTGTTGCTGATACTTCGAGACTCCGGCCGTGAAAGCCTGTGTTCTTAGACTCTTCTCTCTCTTCAATATTGAACTATCAATTAATTGAACCATGTCCACGTACATCACTCATGCAATCTGATTAATCATCTGGGCCCCAACATCAATAAATCGATAGAAGTATGCACTTAAGTGAAAAATACCGTCAATAGAAATGTGGTAGCTTGATTCGAAATTTTCCTCTTATTCCTTCTTTTTTTCGTCTAATTTATTTTTTTAACGTTCATCTCCGTATTTAAATTTTTCATCATTATAATTTTTATTGTTTGCATAATTGACGTTTCACATTTATTTTGAGGTTACGATGATTTGTTTACAAATTAATTTGGAATTTTCATTTTCTACTCTATTTTTTATTTCATCTTATTTTCGACATTATTTCTGTTTTGACTAAGTCATTCGAATATTTCTGGTTATTTTAGTATAATTCAATATACTTACTTATCTTAATTTTGTCCTCCATAGACTTCAAATCTGTTAACACATTTTCATACAATGAAAGTCCGAACCTAGATACAGTGTCAAGTACATTCAAACAAACGTGACTTATCTCCATTTAAAAATGTGAAGAATCTCTAACAGTGGCTTTAGAAATTTCCAAAACTTTCGACCTTGTATGTTTGTTTGTGTTGCATCACCCACAAGGTTTATTAGCAACGGCACTTGATATTACATTGCGTTATGACTATAAGATAACAGTGAATGATTTTAAGAGTGTCATATTTTGTTAATTAATCTTACTGTATTTTTTAAGCTGCAATTTTCAGGACGAGTTGATCTCAAACATAGACTCATATTGTGTTTTTCTTCGTGGAACCACTTATTGAAAAAATGTAACATACTTCAGCTTCAGAAACCTGTCTCATTGCCTTTATTGTTGTAAGTGGGAACATCTTGAATATCCAGAAAGTTGGTGTATCATCAATTCATGATGTTTCCCCAATGTCATATTCGAAGTATTTTAATTTCGGTCCAAAACTTCACCATTCAGATGATGAAAAATTTTTAATTATAATTGGAGATTTGTCTTTTTTCTATAGATACTTTCACGGAAAGGGTTCAAGTGGCTTGACACAAGAGCGGTATATATCAGAAATACGCGACGGACTATAGCCTATCATCGTTTTGAGGTTCAACTCAGTACACCCCGAACTTCACTGTCTGAGAACTCTGTCATCTAGAGAACTGCGTTTATGTGAAATAAACTTTCTGAGAACTTTTTCCAAATGGATTTAATCTCCAGCGATTCAAATCCAATGTGAATCGCTACTTTCACACATGCACCGATCTGAGAGCGCCTTAAGGATTTTATGTAGTGCTTGTGTTTTGTCCCTTAAAAAAATAAAATTATGTAGAGCAGGGTTTCTCAAAGTGGGCAACGCGTTGCACTGGGGGTGCTATCGCAAGCAATGGTAGTTCACCCTCCCCAACGATTATGGACATAAAGGATCGCTTACTTTTGCTGTTTTGTTAGACACGTCACGTGATCTCGTGACGTAACAGTGATGACTCTGGATTGATTCGGTACTGCACTTTTGAATTAAAATAAACAAATTTCATGTAAATCCCTTATTAGAATATTACTCTTATATAGGATTAAATACGTAATATAAATGAATTAATACTAATTAAAAATTTTTCTTTTGTGAATTATAGGGCGAGATATTTTGCCCTTTTCAAAAGTAACAGGTTTCATCAGTTTGATAATCAAAAATATATAAGTGATAAATTGTTTATAGGTATAAAAACGTTTTTTATTCATCTGACAGTAAATACATGATACGGTTTTTATTTTTTATTAAGAAAATGAGAAATTTAAATAGAATAATTTAACTTCGTTCCATAAATGATTAAATTGATAAATCAACAATTTATTATATTATAATATTACGTGTTAGGAATCACACGTTAAAAGGTAAGACCTCGTTAGTCCTTAGCTCGCACAAGTTTCTCAACTTCTGAGAGTTGTTGTTCGTATGGGGGCGACAGCTGATTAACGGAAAAACAGATTTTTAAACAGATTACATTAGATCAAAAACGAACTACTTTATCCACTATATTCACTAAATATATTTTATGTATTTTTTTTGCATGAATATAGAAAAATAAATTCAAAGGACTAATGTATTACTGACCAATTTTCGTCGGCCTTCAAGTTATTATATTTCATTCTGATAATTATTCTCAGTTTGCAAAATTAAAAAATAATTTTTGCAATTCTTTTTGAAAGAGTTTTTACAACTCCTGGCCCTTATCTAAATCCATTTAAATGATGTTTTTCGAAAAGCTTATTTCACTTTTTAATTTTTTCTATTCAATTATCTGTGGATTTAATAAGACCTCCCAATGAAAGTTGCTGGTTCCAAGAAGGTATATTATAATTATGATCTTCTGCTTTTATTTTATAAGTATAATCGCCCAAACCAGGTAGATAATTTTTATGCTTCTTAGCAAAGTATTCATGCATTTTTGAGAGTGAATTTATCCCCTCTTTTGCAGCGACGAATCCATTCTTTTTGCAAAGTTATGAAAATCATATCATTAGCAATAGGAACAGAGTGAAATATTACATCAGTAACACCACTTTTCTTTAAAGTCAACTGATTGCTTTTGCAAGTTGACACTGCACCAATACGACCAAGCATTTCAACTAAAAATTACAAGGTTATTTAATGGTTAGACAATTATTGCAATTATTTACAAAAATGTGAATATTTCCAATTTTTACTATAGTTTAATTTGAAAATGTTCAAAAAACAAAAAAGTTCCACAATAGCAAAAGCAAACATCAAAACGGAAGAAAATAACAGAGTCCTATATGGCGTCTACTCGTTACACCAGCTTAAAAAATGTCCAAAAGCACAAAAGAATACGACTTTCACAATAACAAACTCAATGTGTCAGAAACCCAATTGGTAATTTGGCAATCGTTTGAAGTACACCGAAGGTTCTTCAGATTGCCAGAGAGACTTCAAACTGGAGTTGTTCTATAACCTCCCAGCACAATTCTTATTCCATTGTTGTGAACGAAATCTAGCGGCTTCCGGAAGAAGGGAATATTGAGAGCAGATTATCTTTGGTCTGGATTCCTGGCAATACTGGCTGGAAGGCAATGAGGCTGCCGACTCCCTTACAAAGTAGGGTGCTGCAAACAGCTTCATCTGACCAGATCCTGTCATTGGCATCGCTTTAGGATTTGCCAAACAAAGATTGAACACCTGTATGACAAGAATATTTAGGGATTTCTGGTAGAATCTTCCAGGATTGGCTCACTCCAAGGCGTTTATTTACCATTCGAAGATTGATACCAAACAACTTTCGGACAGATGTCTTACAGCTCTTCTTACAAGTCTCTATCATTTGAATCATCATATGCAGGGACTCGGACTGTCGGAAGACAATGTGTGTTGCCTCTGTTTGGAAAATGATGAAACAGCAGAGCACATACTTTGTACCTGCCCTGCTGGGGACCGAATCAGATTTTTAGAGTTTGGTAGAGCCGTATTCTTACCATCTGACCTGAAAGACTACGCACCATACAAACTAATCGGCTTCGTTAAGAAGCTGGGTTTTATGTCGAGTGTGACAATAAACCGTTGCGGGTCGCGGTGGAGGGTCGAATAGACCCAGTCACTTTGGACCTAACCTAACATAATTTAGCGACTTGGGGGTTGTCTTACTTGCGGAGGCATACACAATTGTACCATGATCCATTTTCGATCTGATAAGTGTCTTGTAAAAAACCATGAATGTAGATTGATTAGAACCCCAGTTTTCATCGTAAAGTAATTTGGTTCAGTTTCTTATGACAAGATGCTGAATGTGTGACTTGATCTTTCCAATTGAGTTTATTATCGAATAGCATTCCTAGGAATTCAATCGAGTTGCAAAGTTTGTTGGTGAATCTGCAATTATGTAGTGAAGTCCGTTAGTCTATTGCTGAAAATTATGTCGTTAGTTTTAGCTGCCAGCATGAGCATCTACAGTGATTAAGAGAAGAGTAGGATTGATAATCCAATGTGCCATAAAATTATTTATTGCTGATGAAGTTCTGTACGAAAGCTCAACAGTTGCCTGCAATACTGTATTCTTCCAGTGTCTTCAATATAAAATGCTTGCATGCTGTACTGAAACCCTCTAGCCTTTTGCACCAGCGAAATGTCAGGAAGAAACTCTGAAAATCCACGGCCTTCAAATGCGAAAAATAGTAACACTTATATAAAGTATGTTGTGAAACGTAAGGAAAGATCAATTGACATCGAATCACGTTTGATAATTTATATTGCGAATTGTTTTCTTATGTACTATCTGACTGGGAAATCACTTATCGATAAAGTATGATTCTCAGGACATAAATTTTGATGATCGACTCACCTGTGAAGATACTATAGCCTATAACAATATGCCAAATCTCAGTTGCAAAGCTGGTAATAATCAATCCACTTCCAACACAACTTATACCAATGAAGGTAAGAGTCCTCAAACTAATTTTCTTGAGAAGAGGCCCTACCGTAAACCCAGCAGTATTCGTCACAACTACACTTATTGCCATTACTAGAGTTATTCCAGTTGCGTGACCATTTGCCATTTTTGTCAGCGTCTCACCGTAGATCAGTCCAAAATTGGCAAACATGGCCTGATTGACCATCTGAAATAAAATCGGAGTAGATAAATAAAATAATGAAATATTCGGCAACTGAAAGTACTTTTGAATGCATGAAAATCATCAAATTTGTTTTCGAAAACATTGATCCAAAATCTGACATTATACTCTTACATGGTATTTGATTTTCAGATCAGAAGTAATCTGATTTTTGTTTTCGAATATATCTCCAGCCTCTAGTGATCTGACTTTTAAAATATGCAAGAAATAGATAATACAGAGGTTAATGGTTATTTACCGTTGCAATTACCGTTGCATACATTTTATTTTCTACTACTCCATCAATAAGCAGGTGGTAAATTTGGAACTTTCGGGCAAAACATTTTTCACGTCCTATAAAATGATAGAAAATCGAATTTTTTTTCGAAAACCAATCGCTTTCAAAAATTATTCCCTGCTCAATTCAAAAAGCTACTTCCTTCAAATTGAAGAAGTTTTAAAGACAAATCAGATATAGAGAGCAAATACCAGATTTGCCCAGAAATTATATTGTAGAATGATATAACAAACATGTCAGCCATAATTCTTTCGTCTAGCTAAGCATTTCAAAATAAGAACTGAAATTTTTCAAAAATATTCTCTTTTGTTGGAATCGTGTTCGTTGGCTCCCTCAAATTCTCGAAAATTTCAAAGATTGCTCTTAAACTAGCTTAAAAATGTTGATTCAATAATTTTCGACATTTACAAGAAACGTATAGAGAAACGTACACGGAACAACCAACTTCCAGTATTGTTGTAGAAATCATGGAATAATAGAGGCGTGTTCATATTTTCTCCGTCGCAAAAATCCAATAATTTTACCTATCACAAAAAAGCATCTAATTGGATTGCCAAATCTAAATTTAGCCGATTCCATATCAAAAGAAAAGAGTTTCATAAAAAAACACTTTTTTTTATAAGTTACGTCATACATATTTGGACATAAACTGATATATTACTTGTTCACTAACTTCGGTACGAAACCTCAGAGGGTGATTCGTGAGGTCGCTTTAAGAAAAAAAGTGCCTATGAAGATATGTCCAAAGTGGCTTCGTTTCTAAGATACAGGGCGTTGAAGGTAAAAAAAATATTTATAAAATATGATAAATATCCTTACACCGATTTGGTTGAAATTTGCTACAGTTCTTTAAATAATTATTTAAATATTATTCAATCCATGGTAGAAATCACACGTTAGAAGGTAAGACCTCGTTAATCATTATCTGGCACAAATTTCTAATTCTGAAGGTTGTCGTTCGTAGGATTGTGACAGCTGGTTAATGGAAAACAGATTTTTAAAGTAAGGCGCTTATTTAGTCCTAACTATATTGAAATTATTAGGTACAGATTATTGTTTTGCAGGTGGTTAATTAATACGATGGCACACAATTATAATTTTCTACAATTAATTTTATTCACAGACGGAGCAAATTTTTCACGAGATGCTATTATCAACTTTCACAATAATCATTTTTGGGCCGACGAATATCCGCAGAGAAAGTCTTTTTCAGCAACAATTTTCCCTGAAGGTTTGGATAGGAATGATTGGTGACTACCTAATTAGCCCATTTACCCATTTCGTTAGAAGAAGTTCCGGGACTTGTAACAGACAACATGTGGTTTATACCCGAAGAGGCTCCAGCTCATTCCAGTGTCCTTGATCGTCAGCATCTCGACATCATATACCCTAATCGCTGGATTTGACATGCAGTACCTCAAAATTAGCTAGCTCGCAATCCTGATATAAATTCTTCGGATAGATTTCTATTTATGGGGTCATCTGAAGTATCTTGTTTATAAAACTCCTGTACCAGATGAGAATGATTTGAGGAGTCGGATAACTGACAATTGCAATATAATAAGGAATACTCCAGGTATTTTTGAACATGACATACAATCAATAACAAATCGATTACAGTCGTGTATTTTATGTGAAAGTGTACATTTTGCTCATTCACTTTAAGGTCGAAATTATTTATTAATCATCATCATCATTAAAAGTTGCTGCGGTGTGTACAGTTTTCTGATTCAGAACAGTGTTCCAAGCTTTTGAGAAGCGGCGTTTGCAATTCCAGCGACATTCTTGTGCAGACAATTTGGTTCCATTTTAACCCCCAACAAACTTATCGAAGCAGAAAGCAGAATTGTCTGACCTGATATTATTATATCCGGTTCGGAGACATTCATCTTTTTGTTGAAAACCGATGCCTGGGTTACTTTCCCTCCAATTCGAAACTACGTCTAGAACCTCATTAAGATATTCAACCTCCTGCTGCTGGTGAAGATGTGCTTCCGCAGCCGATGTCCTTGAATCCAAATGTAATGACGAGACAAGTGTGCTGTCGTCAGCAAAACAATATGTTGGATTCTTGGTTTTTCCAATAAGTTGTTAATATACAATGAAAAGAGGGTTGGAGATAATATGCATCCCTGGGGAACACCAGCGTTGATGGTGAAAGTATTCGGGAGATATTCATCTGCAGCCACTTGCAGGGAGCATTCTTTCAGGAAGCTGAAGAGACTTACTCAAAAATGATACGACAAACCATAGCATCGAAGTTTGACCAGCAAACTATCATGCCACACACGGTCAAAGGTCTTAGAAATATCAAACGCAATAGCTCTTGACTCTCCATCTTTCTCGATTGCGTTATTCCAAATATGGGTGACATACGATAGAAGGTCGCCTGTTTATCTTTGTTTCCGAAGCCATATTGATGATCGATCAAGATATTGAAGCCTTCCAAATATTTGAGGATATGGTGGTTTACGGCTTTCTCCATGATTTTTGATTCTCTTATAGTAAAGCGACTGGTCTATAGTTATTTGAAAGAGTTAGTTTTTTTCGCTTTTTTGGAAATAAGCTAAACGCGAGCAATTTTCCAACAAGAAGGAAAAACCCATTTTCTGTAAGACAGGTTGAAAAACCTGCTAAATACAGGTACGAGTTCATTTGCGCACTTTTAAAGTAGTGACAGGCATTTCATCTCAGGAAATTATTCGTTGAAAAACGCTGTATAAGATTGTTTTGATTATATTTTATTGCAAAATGGCCAGAAAAAAGTTATAGCGCCCAAAAGAAAATGTGTTCAAAAATATTCAGTTATTTTTGTTTACCATTTTTCATTTTACAAAAAAATTTAGTAGACAATTCAGTTTGCTAAAAATAATGTAACATAAAATTTTCTGTAGGGTTGCTAGTTTACGAGATACAGCACGAAAACCCTTTGTACTACTTTTCTCAAGAAGGCAGTTGAGGGACAAAAGTTGCGACTCCACAAATTTTAACTTAAGCTTCTACTAAATCCCTACATAAAAAAAAAATGAAATTGCATCCTTTGAAAAACGCACACTACCTAAAGAATGTAACATTTCAATGGACTAAGTGAGGGTGAACAATAAGTCATGAATCACTTGTTTCATTATATATTAAGACGATATATACTCCTCCTTATCAGGGCATTGATTTATAATGTATGTAGAAGGCTACATGATTTGAGCTGTGAGCGATAAAACTAGGGTATTTGCTGACATTCGTTTTGGCACGTAACTGGGATCGATATCAGATTTGCCGGCTGAGAGATTTTACGTATTTTTTAATGAAAAAAAGAATGTTTCTTCGCTACCAATCACCAAAGAATCAGGATAAACTCATGGTCTACTTAAAGGTTTGAAAAACTCAAAAATAAAACCATGTCTTTATACTATGATATAACTAACTCGACGTCAAGTTATGAGATAAAATTCATTTTTCAAACATGAAAAGGAAAAATTTAAACGAATCATTGGTCTAATTAAAGTTCTGAAAAACGAATTGTAATTGAAAAATTTTACCTACCGCTAACTTGATATCAAGTAACAAAAACAATTGTATAATTTACATCTGGAATTAACCGTGTCTCCGTGAGTACTTGTATTTAAATTATGGGAAATAATGTTGAATTCGTCAAAATATTTTTGAATACTATTTATATCTTTCATTAACATTTTTCTCTCAACTTCCAATACGTCTCTGCGCTTGTAATCAGAATCGAGAGTGTTTCTACTGACTTTGATATATGTGTATATGTAGGTATATGTGAAAATAATCCTTATGGGGATAAAATACACAGAACACGAAGCGAAATCTGAGAAAACAGCTCATCATACTTTATCCGTGAGAATCTTCGAGTTAACATGAAAGAAAGGGTAGCTTACATCTTAATTTATAATCGCAATATAATTTTATTGCAAATTATTTGTCTATTATTTGACATTCACAATTATCTGTTAACTCCAAACGATTTTAACAGATGGCGATATCTGTTGCCTGGATTGAGTAAGTAATCAATAGATGTCGCTGCTATGTTAAACCTACAAACGTGTCATACAAGCTACAATTCAATAGCATAACCTGGAATGCCACCACATAATCTTCGATTAAAGATTGGTTCCCCTATTATTCTCCTACGTAATTTGAATGTGATGGAATATAAAACATGTGACTTGGTTCTTTCCAATGTGAGTTCGAGCTAGTTAGGCCATATCCCCCGATATATTCAAGAGGGTACACCAGCACTATCAACCAACGACCAATTCCCACACGATAAGGTAAATGATCACTGAGTTCGAGAATCGTGTGACCTCAGCCAGAGCAAGGAGCCACTTAGACAGCTTAGATATCTATTTTAGTGCGGCAAGCCGACATGTTTTTGAGATTCGAGATTAGAGAGAGCATCATTTCACCAAGGACTTCAATAATCAGAACAACTATTTTGACAGAGTGGTCTGGATAGGGTATGCAAAGTTCGAAAAAAAAATCAAATTTTTAAATCAACTTTCATTATCTTTTTCTAATAATACGCATATGAAACATTTATATTCTATTATTATACACGTTTTGGAATGCATATTTTTCATTGATTAAAAAGTACACGTTTTCATCAGCCTGAAGAAAATAATGGCTTATGAGTTATATTTACGATATTTAGAGTATATGAAAAAAATATCATCCCAAAACTAGTATCTTTCAAATGTACATCATAATACATACAAACTTGTAATGCATATTACTGGAGTTTCATCCCAACACCAAACCGTTATTTTTCACACCTCGACACGTGTTTCAATCACCAAGTGATCATCCTCAACGGGAAAATCAAACTGAATATCACTCTCAACAGTAATATTCATCAAAATACATAATTTATTGGTTATTTCAAAAATAATCAAAATGATTAGTATTTTTCGTATTCTTGAAATGTCTTCAATGTGGCCTTAAAATATGTTATTTCGGATCACTAATAACGTTTAACTTTTCAGCTTCAAATATTTGCTTATTTTACTTTTTGTGTAATAATGCAAAATTGAAATTTTCTGTTTCTAACGTTCGAAGAAAATAATTTGATAAAAGACTTATTCATGGTGGTCAGTATTGAACCAAATATTCAATTCATTTATTAAAAAAAATATTAATGATATATCTTAGCATACATTATAAAAACGTCGATTATATGAACATAATAATCGATAAACCATTCCTTTGATCATCTCATTATGAACATAATTGTTCAAAACCTTTTTTTGTACAGCTGTCATTAAAAGTGACATTTTTATTGGTTGTCAAGAGTATTAAAGGATGATGTTTACAAAGTATCGAGTATTTTTAACACAATTTTTTTCGACCAAATAACAATAAACAGAACATGATTATTCAATTTTCAAGAAAGTTTTATTATGAACAACAAATATAGATACAATTAAATTCTGTCACAAATGTATTATACAGGGTGGGCCATCGAAAACTTGACATGGAGGTTTTGAGTACTAATCTTGCAAATCGAAAAAACGCTCAGACAGATCAATTTTTGTTGGGAGGGGGACAGTTTTTTCCCTATTTACAGCGTCGTAGGGAACGAGTCGCACATCGTTTGAAAGATCTTGGAATTCTTCAAACAATGGTGTACATTTTTTTAAATTTGGACGTATTTAAAAGAGTTCTTTCCGATAATTAAATTTTTCAATATTGTTAATAGCAACAAATTGTTGTACGCCACTGCTAAGTTGGAATGTATTTGGAACTCTTTCTTTTGTTTCTTACGCTACTTTTTTGTAAATTTTTTATTTATTCTCTGATAAGAGGACTATTACAACTAAGAAATGATCTTTCTATTTCTCATTTTTAAGTTGAAAGTGATATCTACATTATTACTAGTAGTGAGTGCCCTAAAGTGTTGCTGAAGAAATAATGGTTAACACATCTGCAGAGAGGGTTGAGTTGATTGAAGTGTACTATAGAAATAGACGTTGTGCTGCGAGAGCCGCTGAACTGTGCAATCAACAACATGGAAATAATGTGTCGCTACAGTATGTTTTCGATTTAATTGCAAAATGGATCTTCAGCAAATAAAAAACGGCAAATCAAACCACCAGTAGCAAATGAGGCGACACAAGTGGCAATTCTGGACCATGTTGAGCTTGACCATAATTTGAGCACAAGAAAGTTAGCATTTGTTTCCGGGGTGTCACGAACTAGCATTTGGCGTATTTTAAAAACCTACAAAATGCATCCTTATAAGATG